>WSYH01000230.1:0-19131 GCA_036426205.1 Ascaphus truei | reverse complement strand
GTTCCCCTCCTAGTTTGGAATCTGTGGACATATCACCAGGGGGAGAAGGGAGACAGACTGGGGAAAGACAGCGCAGTGGCGCTACGGAGGGCGATTCTAGGGGAGGGGGAGAGTTGAGAGTGGCCGCGGTAGGCCGGTGGTTGCCCCCTGCAGTTCCTGCAATGGTGAAAAAGGCCCAGGGATCTTATAGGTGGTCTGTACCGCGATCTGAACGGTTGTCGGGGGTATTTTCCCTTGAAGATGATAGGGAGTCGGGGGGGTCAAATAAATTTAGAGAGAACCGTTGGTGGGCCCCACTATTCGAAGGATACTCCGCCTGGATGGACCGCACTCGGTTCCTCATCCGGCGAGAAGATGTAGTGGATTACTGGTGGGCTGTGGGAGAATTCACACCTGAGCAAAGGGATAGAGAGTTGCAGGAGCGGTGGCTGCAGATTGAGCATAGGGAGATAGAACCCATGGGTCCTAGCATCCTATCAGACCCCGTGGACCCTGATGAGCCCCTATCATGGGTGTTACCTGGGAGGGCAGGTAAGGCTGACCTGACTAGGATAAGTAGGGCCGAGAGGACCATAATGGCTCGGTATAAATCATCCCACGGGTTGGAGTACCCGTATGTCCATGAGCCTCTCATGGATGAGATAGAGGACAACCGGGATAGGTGGCTTAGGGAGGCCATTGAAATGCACTTAGTAGGAAGAGGGAGTTTCGTGATAGGGAAGAAGGCCGAGGAGCACATAGAGCACTTAGTGCGGGTATGGGGCATAGGGAGAAATATTTACAAGCACAGGGTGACATATAGGCCTGAGAGGGGACTGCCTAGGCACTATCACGTCACGGTCCTGGACATGGGCGGTAGAGAGGTTAAGAAACCTGACCCGAGTCACTATTTTTAGGGGGTACACATACATTACGCGGGTTCGTGGCTGCTGGTCGGGGCGGGCTTGGCGGGATGTACTGTAGTCATTTTTGTTATACGCCATGGAAATTTGTACGTGAAGTTAACCTAATTATGTGTTGTATTTCAGTGCTTCCTGGAAAAGGGTATACAAATTTAGGTCCCAGCGAGAACGATGGGATTCACCAGGGGGAGAATGTAGCGGTCATGTAAAATGGCTACAGTCATCTCTCCTGCTGACAGTAAGGCCTGGTAAGTTGTGGGCATGCCAGCAGTAATTATGTAGGTTTGCCCTCACACCCTGGTGGGGTGCCCTGTGTATGGATGGGAGTAGTCACATGCTCTGACTCCATGGTTAGTGATGTCAGAGGTGTGTCAGCTTCCAGAGTATACATAAGGCACAGCACTGAGTCTAAAGTTAGATCTGTGTCCAGTTCTGCTAAGAGGAGGAGGAGTTCTGGCAGGAGTTCAAGTTCTAGATTAGCCTGAGTTACTGAGAGTGATAGTTATGTTACAGTAACTGAAGAGGAGACTGTGTCCAGGGACCTGGCACAGGGCAGTGATCCCTGCGGGGATAGGGAATCCCTATCTAAGGAGAGATACACCTTTTAAAGGGAGGCACTGACTGGACATGAGTGGCTAGATATCTACTGCGAGGGGCAGCTAGCCCACATCAATCAATAAAGATGTTCTCAATCACAAAACCTCTCGTGTACATGTGTGGAATGAATGTACAGAGAGGAGCACCACGGAGGAGTTCCTCAACAGGATCATCCCCATGCGGACGCAGGGACCCTGATGAGGTGGAGGCGCTGCACTGGAACTAGGTGAGACTCAGCACACTACCTCAGCTGCCTGTCTGGACGGGTCCTCCCCACACACCATCATGCGGGAGACTCAGGAGTCCTGTTGCCAACAGGTGCACCACCAGACACTACCACACTGTAATGGGGGCCGGTTAGACCACAGGGGCCAATGTGAGATTGGGTGGGTCAGGCCGGTTCAGAAATACCGTTACATATATATATATATATATATATATATGCGCTTTATTCTAAAGCTTGCCGGGTGCATAGCGGGCTAACCACGGGGCTTCTCTCCATTTGAACTGCAGCTTTGTGTGTATATATATATATATATGTGTGTGTGTGTATATATATATATTTATATACACTTAAAGCTGCAGTTCAGGCAATATCCTGCATGTGGTTTTTTTAATAAATCAGTTCTGTAGTAAGAAAAAATACTTTTAGCATTTTCTGTTTCAATAAAAAACAACTTTGAAAGACTAATTTTCTTGTATTCTATTTTAACAAGCATGCTTGTTCCTATAGCAACGATTTACATTCCCCATATTTAAAGATGTCGCCAAACTTTGCCGATCAATAGACGGAGAACGAATTGACCGGCAGCTATGCTGTTCTTTAGGTAATTAGAGATTGCCCACATGAAACTATTGAAATAAAAATAAAAATAAAAAATAAAAAATTTACTGAACTGCAGCTTTAAGTGTCACCTCTCTATTTCCTGGAATATGACATCACTGCCCCTCCCTTAGGCAAACACTATTAAAGACAACACCTCCTCCCCCCAAAAAATGTTTGCCCCCACATACATTTTTTTCACATTTTTTGTTTCCCCTCTTCAAGTTTAGCTGTTCCATCACATGGGCCAATAGGAAGCCGTGACATCATAGGTGGTTTCCTATTGGCCTATGCGAACAGGAGCTTTAAACCTGAGTTGAGATACAGGCACGCCCTAAGGAGGTCATTAGCTCAGGAAGCAGGGGGTCCCGGGAGTCAAAATGATCGTGGTTCAGCTCCGGAAACCCCCTGCATCAATCCTAAATATATCTTTAAAAAATAAAGGAAAGCAGGTTTGCTGCTACACTTTATTTATTTATTTATAAAATGTTTTACCAGGAAGTAATACATTGAGAGATACCTCTCGTTTTCAAGTATGTCCTGGGCATAGTTAATATGACAAATAATACATGGTTACAAATACAGTTACATAAATGAACAGGGTATACATTATATACAAGACAGTGCATGCACAGTTAGACAATATGTATATTATAGGCTTATGTAACAGTTACAGACCAGATTAAAATGTGAGACAGACTTAGTTTTGAAAGAACTTAAACTGGTGGTGGATGTGAGAGTCTCCGGTAGGTTGTTCCAGTTTTGGGGTGCACGGTAAGAGAAGGAGGAGCGGCCGGATACTTTGTTGAGCCTTGGGACCATGAACAGTCTTTTGGAGTCAGATCTCAGATGATAATTGCTGCATGTGGTAGGGGTGAGGAGCTTGTTCAGATAGCTGGGTAGCTTGCCCAGAAAGTATTTGAGGGTGAGACAGGAAAGGTGAACTTTGCGCCTAGACTTGAGTGATGACCAATCTAGTTCTTTGAGCATTTCGCAGTGATGTGTGTTGTAGTTGCATTGGAGAACGAAACGACAAATTGAATTGTAGAGGGTGTCAAGTTTGCCAAGGTGGGTTTGGTGTGCCGAGCCATATACTATGTCTCCATAGTCGATAATTGGCATTAGCATCTGCTGTGCAATACGCTTTCGGACCAGAGGCTTAGGAGGATTTGTTCCTGTAAAGTACACCTAGTTTGGCATAGGTTTTGGATGTCAGGGTTATCAATGTGCATTCCGAATGTTAAGTGGGAGTCAAACCATATGCCCCGGTATTTAAAACTAGTAACAGGAGTTAGGGTGTGTTGGGTTAGCGTTGGTTCTGATCGGAGCTCAGTCACTGGAAGCTTTAAAAATGTAGTCTTGGTCCCAAATACCATTGTTACAGTCTTGTCAGTGTTTAAAAAACAGTGTTTTGGGAATCCGTTTTCGAGTCTCAAAAGTCAGACTGAAGTATTGTTTTCAAGTCAGAGAGGCTATGGCTGTGTGCATATAGGACTGTGTCATTTGCATACATGTGTATTGAGGCTTCCTTACAAGCTGTGGGAAGATCATTGATGAACACTGAGAAGAGTAGGGGCCCCAGAACAGAGCCTTCTGTTCTGTTCTGGAACAGAACTTTCCCTCTTGCAGCCCCCTATGGCCTGCCACCCCTAGGCAGTGCCTTACCTAAGGTATGCCTAGGAATGTGCCTGAATTGTTTCCCACGATCTGATTGGCTGAAACACCATGTGACGCCGGCTTTGTGACGTCATCTTAAAGGCAAATGAAGCACAGCCATTCTGATTGGCTGGCATCATTCCCTTTAAGTGACGTCATGTAAAAAAAAAAATAAAGTCGGAACATGATTTGAACAGCCAATGGGTGCTGTAACCATTTTGAGGCTAAATGTAACGTCACAATAGCCCTATTTAAGCCGTGCGCCTCATGAGCCCAAGAAGCCGACGAGTTGGGATTACCATGGGTTTTTTGGATTGACAGATGAAGAAAGAAGATAAAGAAGATCAAGAAATGGTGACAGATGAAGATAGAAGAAGGTGATTAAAGAAAGAAAAAAAGAAGATTTGGGTACCTGATCCGGATCTTCATAGCGGATGGCATCAGATGCTGTTGGAGGGCTTCAAGGTACGTGAGCTTCCTGTTACCACGGGAGTCGGAGGGCCACCGCTTCTAATGGTAAGTAATATATTGAATGTTTGTAAATGTCTCTTTTTACAGGTGTCTTCATTGGATGTGTTTTTTTATTTTTTGGGTGAGGTACATTGACTGATAATATATTAATCTGTACCACTTTAAGGTACAGATTAATACATAATTATGACAATATTTGGGGGGCATTTGTGGCTTGGTATTGCTGTTGGTGTTTTTAATGTCAGTTTTTTATGTGGATGTCATTGTTTGTATTTTTCCTGCCTTAATGTAATAAAATGTTTGCGATTGGTGTTCGCTTGTAGTTAATGTTGTATTATGTTAGCTAATGAGTTTTACGGTTACTTCAGAGATTGTTTGAATGTATTTCTTTGTCTTTTAATGGTTACATTCATTAATGTTACAGTAATTCATTGGTTTGATTGGTTAGTGTTACTATTCATTTTGAGTTGGTTTAGGAATTAATTGGTTTCATTGGTTAATGGTTTAATTAATTCATTGTTGATGTTGTTATTGCTTGTATTCATTGGATTAGCTGGCTACTGTTTTTATTTAGTGAAGTATGTTTTTTTGGAGTTAGGTTTTATTATTGTGTATCTGATGCATTAATGTATTGTAATTAGGGTGCCCATTGAGTGCTATAGAGGCTTATCATGCCCATATTATTATTATATGGGTATGATGAACCACTATACTACTCAATGGGTACAGGGTGGGTATAGTCAGTTCAGGGTGGGTGCTTATTGTACTGTATGTGTTAGGGGGGTGTATTTAGTTAGAAATAATGTTTATTATTTTTGTACGCACAACATTGGTACCGCAGGCCCGCGGATACCCCAGGACGGCCGCGGGGTCAGCCGGGGACACCCGCGTGACCCTCGGCCTCCCTCGGGGACCCCCGCGGGGTCAGCCGGGGACACCCGCCGGCCTGTTGTATGGGTGTTGCGCAGGCAAAAATGTAAAGCGGGACATTTTTCAAAGTCCAGCTTTTTTTGCGTCTACTTTGAGCTGACGTGTTCTGTTCAACGCAACTTTCGCGTACGCTACGGTTGCGTTGCTTAGAGCATCCCGCTTAAGGGCGTTTTAGAGCGCAAAGTGCCTGTTTGCGTTGCTTAGTGCATCGTGTTCAGCGCAACATCACGTTCTAAGAGCACTTTGCGCTCTAAAAGTGACTTAACGGAGCTTAGTGCATGACCCCCTGTGTCTGTGTCTGTGCAGGTCAGTGTCTGTGTCTGTGCAGGTCAGTGTCTGTTTCTGTGCAGGTCAGTGTCTCTACAGGTCAGTGCCTGTGCAGGTCGGTGTCTGTACCTGTGCAGGTCAGTGTCTGTGCCTGTGCAGGTCAGTGTCTGTGCCAGTCAGTGACTGTGCAGGTCAGTGTCTGTGTCTCTGCATGTCAGTGTCTGTGTCTGTGCAGGTCAGTGTCTGTGCCTGTGCAGGTCACTGTCTGTGTCTGTGCAGGTCAGTGTCTGTGTCTGTGCAGGTCAGTGCCTGTGCAGGTCTGTGCCTGTGCAGGTCAGTGTCTGTGCCTGTGCAGGTCAGTGTCTGTGCCTGTGCAGGTCAGTGTCTGAGCCTGTGCAGTTCAGTGTCTGTGTCTCTGCAGGTCAGTGTCTGTGTCTGTGCAGGTCTGTGCCTGTGCAGGTCAGTGTCTGAGCCTGTGCAGGTCAGTGTCTGTGTCTGTGCAGGTCTGTGCCTGTTCAGGTCAGTGTCAGTGGGTTGGGGTTGGGTGTGTGTGTGTGGGAGGGGGGGGAGAGAAGATATGATGAGGATAACGATGAGGGGTGCTGGGGGAAATATGATGATGATGATGATGATGATTTTACCCGTGCGGCCCAAATCAGTTTTCTTTGGAGCAGTTCAGCCCTTCTCACTTTACAAGTTGTGCAGGCCTGCTCTAGAAGGTCCCGGGCCTATCCAGAAGAGCTACTTATCTTGCAACTAGTAGAAACGGATGTGGATAGAAATGTTCTTCGGATTCGGTGATGCACCGGAGGCTTCCTAGTTGGACGACTTTATATTTGGGTCCCTTAGTTGGGAACCACACAGAATATGTAGCGCACATCCTCAAGCTCTTCCTGCACTAATAATCAGCCATTAGCTTCCTTCTCCTTTCTAAAGGTGCTAACTTTATGAAAAGGGCACATTGCTGGACTTCAAAATAATAAAGATGAGGTGACATGGCCACACTGTAGACTAACAACACGTAACCTATTTACAGGATTAACTGAGAACTAAGAACTCCACTTGGAACGAACGTCTAGAACAGGAGTGGGCCAACTCCAGTCCTCAAGGGCCACTAACAAGTCAGGTTTTAAGGATACCCCTGCTTAAGTACAGCCGTTGACTGAGCCACTGATTGAGTGACCTGTGCTGGAATAGGGATATCTCTAAAACCTGACCTGTGGGTGGCCCTTGAGGACTGGAATCGGCCACCCCCTGGTATAGAATAAGGGTGCTGCTATTTTAACCAATTTACTCCTCATGATCACATCATGGGGGGTGAGATCAAATCGGAGGGGCATAACCTGATAATCCTATTACAATTTAACCCCTTTCACCACTTCAGTAGCCAACCATGAAGACGCCACAAGCGAAGACCTCGTTACCTTTAACAGGACACTAACTGGGGTAAGTAAAGTATATCTTAAATTCATTAAAAAAAAATGTCAATACATTATTAATATGGGTATCACAAATGAGAAAAATACAGAATAGCAAAGACTTGGGAATCAGGAACTCATCGTCCCCGGTAGAGATACTATTGACGGACGGTTCCTTTGGTCTGCGGATTTCAGTGGATCAATTTCAAAAAGGGCGATTCACATTTTGCAAATTTTTTTATTATTATTGTCAATACAATCAGCGAATTCCACAACCCGTCGACGGATTGTTAAGAATCCGCCCACGAGTTGCTGAATCCACGGATTGAATTTTACAAACTGTCCACTGGTTGTGTCCATTCGTGTTTTTTGATGAATCTACGCGGATTATAACCGACCAAAAAAAACTTTGCGGATTTTACCCCGCGAAACGGATTTTGGAGGGGAAAATGCGAGAAAATCCAAGAAATCAATCCGGGCGGATTCGTCTGTCTCTAGTCCCCCCACCACATCGGGATTTCCCACGAAAGCAAAAGTAATGCGTACGGCTGGGATCCGAAATGCACAATTTGCCACCAGTATCACAGTCCGGGCCGCTGTCAAATGGCAGATTGTTAATAAAAGTGGATGGATTTTTTTCCCCGGGTAAGTTTAATACTGTTAAGATGCTCTTCACCGTCTTTGAAGTGGATTAATTAATTCCAGGTTCCACTGTCAGCTCTTCCTGTGACCTTGGGAAAGTTATACTATTACTCTATCCCTCATGCACCAAAATGAGATTGTAAGCTTTGCTGTTTAGAAACTTGTGCCGGAAAACCTACAATTATGCGTATTTCACCTTGCATACAGTAGGTTTTTTTTATGGGGTACCTCATTGTATGTAAGTGGAGTGAAGCTGCTATCTTGCAATCATAATAATACTATTAATAATAAAATTAATGTTTTATTCTGTATTACCCTGACAATGTACACAACACTTTGCCTTAGCCTAACCCCTCACGTGTACTGCCCCCTGACCTGTGAATGACCTGACTCCCTGGCAGTGTACTGCCCCCTGACCTCAGAGTGTCCTGACTCTGCTCTGATTAAACCCCTTTTCCATCTATCTTGCTTCCTGAGTCTCTGTCATCCCCAGCGGTCTCAGAGCATGTCATTATTACTAACGGACGCTATAGTTAACACAATGCTCTTTACGGGCGAGAACATGACTTAATGTGACATTAAGTCACTTAATGAAGCTTTATGGATCAGGGCCTCATACTCTTCCCTTCTGATTTTTATATGACTTTCCCCACACACAAAAAATTCCAGCTCCAATAGAAATGAATATAAAATGTTATTATAGTGGTAAAATGTGGCTCTAGACCTTTTTGCAAATCCAACAAAATTCAGAACTCTGACTGACATTAAATCCGGGAGAACTGACATTTTGACCGGAAAAAGTATGCGTGATATATATATGTAGCAGCGTCGTTCCACTCACCTCTGGGAATAACTGAGGCAGCTCCTTGGATTCCTATGCGGAGATGCAGCGGCCATTTTAGTACACCCAAAGGAATTATAGGACTCCTATGCGGTGGTGCAGCGGCCATCTTAGCACACCCAGAACGCGTGAAACAGAGATACAGGATATCCTCTGCGGAGTCAGGATATCCTGGGGGACTGGAGACCGCCAGGTCAGAGCTGCCCTTGCTGGAGACGGAGACGGACCACCCAGGGAGCCAGTTAGGCTGCCTCGGCCTTGGACAGAACATACCCCCGTAGGCCCCAAATAGTATCATTTATCATTACTGTGTGTGTCATGGTTATTGCTCTATATGTTCCCGTGAGGACCCAGCCCGACTATGCTGGGATCCCCATGGATGGATGCGCTGCACCCTGCACCCCCAAGCTCCCAATCAGACTTAGGAGACTTAGGCCTTCTGTAAGCCTACAGGTAGCACAAATACGTAGTACAAAAGAAAACAAATATAAATCATAGCGTACAACTGCTGGGTAACTCAGTCTAACACTATACAACATATAAACAATAAGACTCCTAGTGAACAGACTAAAAATAAAATGTATTATAAAATGAACTGTCATAAAAGACAGCAATGAAGCAGTGGAGGGCAACTGGTCATCCGGTGATGGTAAAAATCAAAACCCTACTTACGACAAGCAAGGTGATAACAAGCGATGTATTAACAGTGTCCTCTCGGCGCAGGGAAATGTCCTGGCAGAGTATGCACTCTGCTCCGCCGGTACTCTCGCCCGAAATCCCTTCTGATGTGCACAGGACCGTGCCAGTGGTGGAAGCAGTCTCTCCGGGGTTCTCACGCCAACAGCACGTGTGGCTGGTTCCCCTTCCTTCTCCTATCCTCCTGGCAATTGACGCGCGCCCGCATCCACCTCTTACCCCTAACTGGTTCGGATCCTGACTGCCTGCGTGGCTGCAAAACCCCGCAAAATGTAGCTATCTCTTCCCAGGCAAATCCCTCAGCCCTATTGGCTCCCTGGCGTCAGGTGTCTCTGCCCCTATGCACCCTGGGGGCTGGCAGTCTATTCTCGCGCATGCGCGAGCTATCTGGGGCCTCCCGCGCTGTCCCTTGCATCTGCGCATGCGCAACAGCACTAGGTATGGCGGCGCCCTGCTCCCCGAGCCGCCGGGCCGGTGGCAACGCGATCGCGGCCTTAGCGACGGCCCGATCGCGTCCCCAGCAACCGCCCTGCTCGCCGCTCGCGTCCCTAGCTACCAGGGATCTCTCCTTCGCGCGCCGGCCCCCCCTCACTCCCTCGCAAACAGCGTATGGCGAAAGGGAGGAGGGGGTCAGCCATGACAGGGGGGACCAGGCTACATCTATATATATATATATATATATATATATATATATATATGAACAGAAGAGAGAGGGAGGGGGAGAACAGAAGAGAGAGGGAGGGGGAGAACAGAAGAGAGAGAGAACAGAAGAGAGAGAGAAGAAACAGAAAAGAGAGAGAGAAGAAACAGAGGAGAAAGAGAGAAGAAGAAACAGAAGAGAAAGAGAGAAGAAGGAACAGAAGAGAAAGAGAGAAGAAGAAACAGAAGAGAAAGAGAGAGAATAGAAGATATAGGAGAACAGAAGAGATGGAGAGAGAGAGAATAGAAGAGATAGGGAGAACAGAAGAGAGGGAGAGAGAGAGAGAGAGAGAGTCCACTAACCCCCACATCCCTGTGTGAAACTTTTACCCATATACCGTGCAATCATTATACCCTACCCCCTAGTATTCATGTAATTATTGTCCCCCACCCCCTATTATTCACGCTTTGGCAATACTGAAATGTTCTTTCGTCATGCCAATAAAGCTGATTTGATTTGAGAGAGAGAGAGGAGAAGAAGACGAAGAAGAAACAGAATAGAAAGAGAGAAGAAGAGAGAGAAAGAACAGAAGATAGAGAGAGGGAGAACAGAAGAGAGAGAAGAAACAGGAGAGAGATAGAAGAAACAGAAGAGAGAGAGAGAGAAGAAACAGAAGAGAGAGAGAGAGAGGGGAAACAGAAGAGATAGAGAGAAAAGAAGAGAGGGGGAGAACAGATGAGAGAGAAGAAAAAGAAGAGAAAGAGAGAAGAAACAGAAGAGAGAGAGGGGGAGAACAGGAGAGAGAGAACAGAAGAGAGAGAGAGAGAGAGAGAGAGAGAGAGAGAGAGAGAGAGAGAGAAAAGAAGAAACAGACGAGAAAGAGAGAAGAAACAGAAGAGAGAGAAAGAAGAAACAGAAGAGAGCGAGGACAGAAGAGAGAAAAGGGGAGAACAGAAGAGAGAGAGAAGAAGAAACAGGAGAGAGAGAGAGAGAGAGAGAGAGAGAGAGAGAGAGAGGGAACAGAAGAGAGAGAAGAAACATAAGAGATAGAGAGAAAGAGAGAGAATAGAAGAGATAGGGAGAACAGAAGAGAGAGAGAGGAAACAGGAGAGAGAAGAAGAAACAGAAGCGAGAGAGATAACAGAAGATAGAGAGGGAGAACAGAAAAGAGAGAGAAGAAACAGAAGAGAGAGAGAGCGTGCGAGAGAGAGAGAAGAAACAGAAGAGAGAGAAAGAAGAAAGAGCTTCAGCAACATTTATGAAAATTGGAAAAAAAAAATCACTTTTAAATGCTATACAAAAACAGAAGAATGTCCAAAGAAGTAGAAGTTAGAAAGAACCTCTACAGTAGGTGCCAGCACGCGCCACCCATCCTCCAAAATAACAACATAGCTGTGGAAAATAGAAAACAAATTGCCACAGCTCGCTGGTATTCGAAAATAGAAAAAAGGTACAGATATTCAGTGACATACTGTAAGCAGCAGGACACGTGATTACAAACAAGCGACGTGCCACGTAGCTACAGTAGAGCTTGAGAAAGGGTTATTGGGACCTGAAACGTCGCTTCTTTGTCCTCATGTTTCCTGCTGCTTATTTGAGTGATTAAATGTAATTTTTTTCTATTGTTGAATACACCAGTGCTGGGGACTTTCATTTTTATTGCTATATGTATAGAAAGTCACCGCAAACTCCTTAAATTAAAAATACAAAATATACTACATTTCACATGTGCACGTATATTGAATTCACCCAAACTGAAGGTCTGAACACACGATAACAGTGCACGGATTCAGTAAGCGGAGAAAACTGTATTATATTCTATTAAAAAAACCTGGATTATTAATATAGACACTTACTGAAGTTTATATGTTTATATACAATACTAGAAAAAACATGGAATTTGGCTCATAAAATATATTTTGCCTCTTCCTCTTTACTAAATTCTGTCACTGTTGTTCTAGTTTCATATGCACATATCCTTACTGCTTTATTAACATTGTAATGGTCTAACTGCATCATCTTTAATTTAGAGATATGAGTTATGAACCAGATTTGTTGCAAGTAACGTCTATTCTGTTATTTAAAAAAGGGAACACACGAAACTGGGCCATAAAATAGGTGTAACGTTGTTTTAATAATTAGCAATTATGATTGCTGAATTATTAATTGCATATTTCCTTCGCAAAACCCTCTCCAGAGGCATAAAATGAACAGTGGTTAGAGGCAGTTGAAGCCTAAAAACTAGAATGTTTAGGAACAAAAAAAAAACCAGATGGAAAGAATGAACTTCATGCATTCAAGTAAATTACTACAGGGATTTCTCAGAAACCTTTAATTAGTCCTTCTCTATGCTAGCATTGATTGGACTTTATCTCATCAATTATTAAATGTTACATCTTCCTTTTAGGTGAGAGAAAATGTTCATTCCACTGAGGCTGATACTCCTTGCATGTCGTAGAACTGTAAGATGGAACGGGAAGCAAAGTGGGTTTGAGACACAAACATGTAGTTTACTGTTTTGCTGGAATTCATGTGTTACACTGGCTGGGAAACGAAGAATATACATTATGTACATTGGTCAGCAGATTATGATGAACTGGCAGATAGCAATAAAAAAATTCAGAGAGCCTACAACCACGAGAGAGGATGAGAGAGAGAGAGGAGAGAGAGAGAGGATTAGAGAGAGAGAGAGAGAGAGAGACAGAGAGAGAGACAGACATAAAGAAAGACATACATACAGACAGACATAAATCAGAACATACATACATACATACAGCCATAATATACATACATACATTCATTACAGACATAGTCTAGAGATATACAATCATATCAGTACATACAGACATACATACATACATACAATATATGATAGATATGATATATATCTATATATATATAATATATATATATACAGTGCTCGACAAACCCGGTCGCCAACTGCCAGCTGCGATCGGATATTGCTCGTGGCCAGGAGTTTTCCCTGCTCTGCAAAAACAAAATCCCATGCTCGCAAAAACAAAATCCCCTGTCGAAAAAAAAAAAAATCCCTCTGGCTGTGACGGGCTTGGAGTTCCCAGGACTTCAAACCCGCCCTTCCTTCTATGCAGGTAAGTAATGGGGGGGGGGGTTGGGGTGCGCCGCCCGCGTGCGTCTGCTGCTGCTGCTCCTCCTCCTCCTATATATCCTCCTGTATAATTGTTCACCTCCTGCTTACAAGACCTGCACTGATCCGTATGGAGAGTTGTGGACAGATGCTTGAGGTGGGGGGAATTTAATGACTGTATAAATATATGTACTGTACTGGTGTTTCTCCCCCTTCCTCCGGGTTACCACTGCCCGCGCGGCTCGGTGTCTCTCCCCTTCCTCCCGCCGCCCGCTGCCCGCGCGGCGGGTCTCTCCCCCTTCCTCCGGCGCTCCCGCTGCCCGCGCGGCTCGGTGTCTCTCCCCATCCTCCGCGCTCCGCTGCCTGCGCGGCTCGGGTGTCTCTCCCCCTCCCTCCGGTGCTCCCGCTGCTCACGCGGCTCGAGTGTCTCTCCCTCCGGTGCTCCCATGCCCACGCGGCTCGAGTGTCTCTCCCTCGGTGCTCCCCCTGCCAGCCACCGCGCGGTCGAGTGTCTACCCCACTCCCTCGGGTCTCCGCTGCCGCGCGGCGGGTGTCTCCACTCCTCCATCCGGTGCTCCCGCTGCTCACGGCGGCTCGGGTGTCACTCCGCCTCCCTCCGGTGCCCGCGAGGCTCGTGCGTCTCTCCCCCCTCCCTCCGGTGCTCCCGCTTGCCCACGTGGCTCGTGCGTCTCTCCCCCCTCCCTCCGGTGCCCACGTGGCTCGTGCGTCTCTCCCCCCCTCCTTGTGCCCGCGGGCTCGGGTGCCACTCCCCCCACCTCCGGTGCCGCGCGGCTCGTGCGTCTCTCCCCCCTCCCTCCGGTGCTCCCCGCTGCACACGGCTCGGTGGGTGTCTCGGGAGAGGAGAGAGATGAGAGAGAGAGAGCAGAGAGAGAGAGGAGAGAGGAGAAGAGAGAGAAAGGGGTATATGAGAGAGAGAAGAGGAGAGGATGAGATGAGAGAGAGAGTGTCCATTTCTATTTTGGCCCCCCCTACCCGAATAGGGCCAAGGGGTATGGACATGCATGACCTAGTAGTTTGAGTTCAGCAAGAGCTAGATCGAAGAGCCACGGAGAGGGCGTAGTGGCCGTCGGGGTGTGGGCTCGACCACCCTAATTCTCCGGGGAGGGTGGCCTTAACTGGGGGGGGGGGCTGACCGCCAAGGTGGTCGTTGGCGCCGGTGGCTCGTCATTGGGGGGGGGATTAGGGGGTTGGCATGTGTGTTGTGGTCGTGGGGGTGGGGGTGGGGGGGGGGGGGGGGGGTGTGGGTGGGGGGTGGTGGGTGGTGTTTTCGGGGGTGTGTGGGGGGGGGGTGAGGGGAGGGAAACCATGACAGGTACCACCCACACACCCAGGCAGTCAACCCCCCCCCCCAGTCAGTCACCCCCCCCATACCCCCCCCCACACACCCCCCATCAAGTCAGTCATAGCAGTAATAGGCCGTAAGTAATACCCACCAGGGGCAGTACACAATTTGTAATAGGAGTCTTAGACAAACAAACCCCAGAGGCACCCAGCAAGGCGGCGACCCCACCAAGCACCCCACCCCGGGGAGACTGCCATCATCCCTGCGAGATTGCACTGCCCCAGTAAATAGAAGGACAAAACAAAATAAAAATGAAAAAATAAAACAGGTAAACCAAAAACAAAAGAAAACACAAAGGCAAAAAAAAAATAAAAAGGCAAACAAAGAAAAACTAAACTACAGTAAAGTCACCCTCGGCGGTGCTAGAACCCGAGCGCGCGACAGCCATCCGTCTCTCTCGCCCGACCCGCCGGTATGCTCTAACCCTTCCCTACGGCTCGCGAGCAAGCCCTCGGCTCTCTCGCCGACGCGCCTCTCAGTATCGCTCGACACTCAGTAGATCTATGTCTCTCTAACACTCTCTCTCGTCTGCTCGGGCCGGGCGACGAGCAACAATCGCGCGCAGGCGCGAGCACAAGAGGCGCACGGCGAGACGAACCCGAGAGCAGTGAGACGCGAAACATGAGAAAGCCAAGAGAGAGAGAGAACGAGAGGAAGAGAGAGAGAAAAAGAGAGGACAGGCGGAGAGGCAAAGAGAGGCGAAGGAGAGTAGAAACAAGAGATTCAAGTCTCTACGTCACCCGATTTCTATACCGTCTCTCTAACACTCTATCTATATCTCTCTCACCCTCTCTCTCCGTCTTCTACCCTCTCTCTCCGTGTATCTCAACATTCTCTCCGTCGTCTCTCCGCTCTCTCCGTACCTACTCACCTCTCTCTCCGTAGTCTCTCTCACCCTATGCTCAATCCGATCTCTCTCCGGTCCTCACTCCGCTCACATCTGGTATCTGGATATATCTTAACTGCCTAATACTACACAGAAATAACCATACTCCTGATCGTTTCTCAGATCTGACTCAAGCTTCACACGGAAGACATCGGTAATCCCCCTAACCCAGAAGACAGGTAGGGAACACATCCCCTCCAATGTATAACATTGCGGAAATGAGGGTATCTGGCATTGAGGGACTGCGGATCAGGTAAGATTCCAGGCGGATTGCTGCTTTAAATTATTGTGAAGTGGAGGCAACAGACACGGTTGGGGTTAGGAAACTAGTCTTCACATCTGGCTTTTTTTCTAGATTCGACATTTAAAACAACACACACAACACAAAAATAAAAAACAAACACACACACACACACACATACACCAAGGACTAATTGTAGTATAATGTAATACAATAAATAAACTTATGTCAAAAACGAATGTTCTTACTAGGAATTTATTCAATTTATTTCATTTATGTTTTTTTTTAAATGCGGTGCTGGAGGCGGGATTAGAGGTGGGGGCGGGACTAGGGGCGGGACTAGGGGCGGGGTTGGGGTGGGACTAGGTGGCGAGTAGATTTTTTGGTTCGGCGAATAGATTTGTGGGTGTTTGTCAAGCACTGTATGTATATATATATATATATATATATATCTCAAATGGAAATATTACTGTATGCTCATTTGCATGTCTTAGACAGGTCTGCAACCCCACCTTTCACCATTATCACCCAGCACACAGCACTGCAGCAAGGGATTCTGGGAAATTACATGCAAATGAGTACACATTGCCACCTTTTGCTTCAAAACCATAAACATGGTTCCCTATAGGCTTAAACTTGCTGCATGGTCACAGCTTTGAGAAGAGCCAGGGTTAAGATGCATAGCCAGCAAACCCACCCACAGACAGACTGTTTCGACCTTAAGGACCTTAAAGCTGGCTATATATATATATCTTATATTCTGGGCCTTTCCTCTGTCTGTCCTGTTAGAACAGGCAATGGAAAGGTTAATTCCTTCAGTTGGCCTGTTTTGCATTTCAGCTCTGAGTATTGTAGCAATATTCAGGGGCGGGCCTAAGCAACCTTTGAGCATGTTAATCCAAAGGGTGGATATGGGTTGGAACACCCCCTGATGTGTGTGAGCCAATCGGTATCTAGCTTTGAGTGTTAATGATTCAAAGTTAGAGACACTCCCTGAGAATATTCAAATTGAGACATGTTTCCTAAATTTAGATTGCCAGTTACTGAGTGTGAGTGAGTCTTCAGAAAGAGCTGAGAGAGATAGCAAGCCAAGAAGTGTTCTCTCCCTCCTGCCCCACCTTTGTGAGGAGGGAGGGGAATCAAGCTGCCATGAGCAAAAGGGCAAAGAGCAAATCAGGCCTATCATGTTCTGCTGTATGCTGTGTGTATGCTGCCCTGAATAAAGATCCACAGAAAAGAAGCTGCTGTGTGTGTCCCTGTTCCTGGTGTCTGGAAAATGGAGTGTCAGTGGGGGGGTCTCTCCTCTGGAGACCCCAGGGGATCCCTGCTGGCTGGAGGTGCTGTGCACCCTGAGGGAACAAGGTAACCTGTCCCACACCATCTCCTGTTCCCTGTCCTGGGCTCTCCCCACAACACCGCGGAGCACTCAGCCCTCCTGTTTGCCAGCAGGTGACAGTACCAAGACCACTCAGAGTGACCAGAAGGAGTGTACCCCCCAATCTCATGTTGGGTGGGGTACAATAGAAGGGTTACATATATCTATCTATCTATATATATACTGTATATACATAGTAGAGCGGTTGTAGGCTCTCTGAATATATACTGTATATATATTGCCATTATACCTTTATCATACCTTTATCAAGATGAACAACCCCCTAATTTTCACACAACATACCCTCCAGCTGCCCCTATTTAGCAGGTACTGTACCTATTTTTTAGACCTTGTACCTATTAAAGCAAGGTGTGCCTATTGCACCTATGTCTGACTTTCCCTCTGAGGGCAGAGACTCGCTGCCACCTGCCATTGGTTGAAGTTCGGAACATGCAGCTAAGTGCAGCAGTTTGGAGATTAATGACTGGTTTGATAAATGATCAGTTGGGTTATGATGAGGAAGCTATTGCTACTTCATCAATATGTAAGTATACAAAAATGAATGCAGAAATCCAAGTATTTTATTGGTAAAATTATCTAAATGCATATAAAAAATTAATTGCCTTTGTGACGAACCCTTCATAGGAGATGCTCACTTGCCTGTAAGCTCCTGAATCCAACATTGACAGAGGAACTATAGCAGGAGTGGCCAACTCCAGCCCTCCTGACCAAGGATATCCTTATTTTAATGTGCCCAGTGTTGGAGATTCTGAGACAAAAGACCGAAAATAACTCGATTTCTGTAGCTGTAACATTCCTACAATGCTGTAACCATGCTGATGCTCATTTTCTGCCTTGGTCATAGTCCCACTCACTAAATTCCCTATCTAATACGTCTCACGGTTCACACGTGAGAGACAGTGACCTCCTTTTGGAATGGGCTTACTTGCTGGTGGTCTTGCCGGAAAAAAAACCCCACATCTAGTCTTCCTACAGTACTTTTCTCACCTATGTTAGGACGGGTTATTCTAACGTACTTTCCAAGAAGCTGGCCAATGACCAATCTCCCACTAATGCCCTTTGAAGATGTGCAGTAAGGCAGGGGGTTCTCAAGACCCCCCCCCCCCCAACTTTGACTTATTGGGTCACCTGTGCTGAAGCAGGGAGCCACTGATTGATCCACCTGTGCTGAAGCAGGGATATCCTGAAAACCTGACCTGCTGGTGGGACTGGAGTTGAGCACCCCTGCGGTAAGGATTAACGTCACGTTGGCCTATGAAGCATGTCATATCCAAAAAGGAACCTCAAATTAGGCTACGTGCTATCTTCCCTATTTGATGGTGCGGTGCAGAAGGAAGACTAGACATTGCTGATGATGGTGGGGCTTCTTCTATATAGTCCAAAGCAGCCGATAGAGTGGTTTTCACGTGTATTTCCCCCTCAACGTCAATGGGTGCTATACCATAAGACCCTTCTGGCACAAGGAGATATCTTATGGGCCATTCACTGAAATGGCTTGTGAGGTATTAGGCTGAGATTATACTCCGTGCGCTGGCACTCGCGCGCAACAGGCACACATAGCATAATCATATGCGTCCACCCCTAGTAAGAAGCGCGTGACAGAGCGCGGTGGCGCCACCATGTTTTGAAAAGACAAATGTCAAACGTGTGACGTCTGCGTCACGTGAGCGGTTCAGCCAATGAGGGTGTACCAGCTTCGTGACGCTTCCGCCACGCCTCCCCAATCGCCTGCAGCTCCGTTCACACATCGCTCGAGCAACAGGCGTGCGCGAGTCCATGCGGTCCATCGCGCACGCACAAGCAAGTAGTATAATCCTAGCCTTATGCAGTGCAAAAGATACCTTCTGGCAGAAGACTGTTTAGTGAATATCTCCCTTTATATGCTATGAGTGCCTACACACAACCTGACTTTGCTTGGCTTTGAGAGATCTGAATGTTGGAGATATTTTACGTTAGAAGCAATATATATATATACATATATATATATATATATATATATATATATATATATCATGCGTACCAGCTCTGTAACCTATCACTGCTTAAAGCAGCAGTAAACCTGCCTGTATTTGCGTCTGTTTTTGCAAATGCATCAGGATGTGTAATATTTTCTCATGAAATAGAAATAGCAGTGTTAGTGCAGCAGCGAGAGCGCACAGGGAATGAGTACAGGCAAACCCCGGTTTAAGGACACTCACTTTAAGTTAAAAAAAACTCCAACGCACAGCCAAATATAGAGTGGGTCCCAGGCAAGGA
>WSYH01002101.1:73690-96210 GCA_036426205.1 Ascaphus truei | reverse complement strand
CAAACACACCCTGACAAAATGTTACCGTAAAATCACCCCTGAAACTCACGCCCTGCACCTCCCCGCTGGTTGGCACTCCTGGAACAGTAAAAATACACATACACCTTTATTACCAATGCAGTTACATGCCATGATTGGGTTGAAGAGCTGACAATCACAATTCCCCAATATTGTATTGTATTGTATGTCTTTATTTATATAGCGCCATTAATGTACATAGCGCTTCACAGTAGTAATACATGTGGTAATCAAATAAATAACAGATAATATAAATAACAGATCATGGGAATAAGTGCTTTAGACATAAAAGTAACATTAAGGAAGAGGAGTCCCTGCCCCGAGGAGCTTACAGTCTAATTGGTAGGTAGGGAGAACGTACAGAGACAGTAGGAGGGAGTTCTGGTAAGTGCGTCTGCAGGGGGCCAAGCTTTATGCCTCATGTGTTCAGAATATCCACGGTGCTATTTTTTTGTCCTTCTCTTACCGTGCACCCCAAAACTGGAACAACCGACCAGAGACTCTCATATCCACCACCAGCTTAAGTTCTTTCAAATCTAAGGCTGTCTCACACTTTAACCTGGTCTGTAACTGTTTCATACGCTCATAATATACATTTTCTTTAACTGTGCACGCAATGTCTTGTATATAATGTATACCCTGTTCATTTATGTAACTTTACTTGTAACCATGTACTTGAAAACGAGAGGTAACTCTCAATGTATTACTTCCTGGTAAAATATTTTATAAAATAAAAAATAAAAATAAATAAATATTCATATGCTTCTTTAAGCAAGTGTGTCTTAAGGTGGGTCTTAAAGGTGGATAGAGAGGGTGCTAGTCGGGTACTGAGGGGAAGGGTATTCCAAAGGTGTGGGGCAGTCAGTGAAAAAGGTTTAAGGCGGGAGAGGGCTTTAGATACAAAGGGGGTAGAAAGAAGACATCCTTGAGAAGAACGCAAGAGTCTGGATGGTGCATAACGAGAAATTAGGGCTGAGATGTAAGGAGGGGCAGAAGAGTGTAAAGCTTTAAAAGTGAGGAGAAGAATGGAGTAAGATGGTTCAAGAAGAAGAAGAAGAACTTAAAAAAACTGTAGGGTTGAAACAGTTATATACTGTGTAACCATATTCTTAACATTGATAACAGACTATTGGTGAACAATTATCTGTATCCAATCCCTAACGTGGAGACGCAGATTTAACCCATGCCCCCCAGCTAATTAGCCCATGTGTATGGGACTCTATGGGTAGCCCATAATTAAATCAGGGGCGACGACCAGTTTACCAAATGAAGTATCTGCATGTTTGTGGTGTAGAACTAACACTACAAACCACTCCAGTTTGATGATTCTCCACCCTCAGGTAACAATTAGAGTGGCAGAGTCTGTTGATTAGTACTTAATGTAAACAATATCCGGGCCAGTTAACTTTTGATCACAGTGCTAGGCTCAATCAGCCGGCTGCCCTCATGATAATTAGCATAGCAGATGGCCCGCATTTTCAGAGCAGATCCAAAATACCTACAATATATACTTTAATATCTACACAATATTAATAAGTTCCATTTGGTGGGCTCAGTGGGGCGAAATTTGCCAGTTCTTACTGCCTACAGTGACTCCCACCATTGGCAAATATCAACTCTCTGCGATACCGAACTGGAGATACAGAGAAGCACTTTAAAACATTAAAATACAGGATTATAATGAAAACAGGGGAACAGGGGGAACATACCTTTTATGACATGACAAGGTGTAAACCACAATTCCTGGACCGCAGTCCGTTAACCCTGCCTCCCTGGTGAGGGTCAGGGGGTGGCCATATGGGGTGCAACCCTTTAATACCGGGCAACCCCTCTCCCTCTATAATGACTCAACACAGATATAACACCAGCTATGCCCTGGCATAACATTGCATCCCTTCTACCCAACCCTACTGACCAGGCGTTGGAAGGTAGCCGGGGCATTCTTTCATGCAAGTGGGCATCAATAAAAAACTCAGAGGCCACTCGAGTGATGAAGGCGACTTCTCCTAGCTACCTGGGTCAGGGGAATCTGCCAGTACCTTTTACTTCGATCCCTAGTTGTCAGATGCCCCGCGAGCTACATCTAGAATCCATGGGGGAATGGGATAAGCATTGGACACCGTCATGCATTGAACTGCCGGTAGTCCCCACAGAAGCGGGTGGGTCCACCTTCGTAGTTTACGGGGACTAACGGACAAGCCCAAGGACTCTGAGAGCGTTACTTACCTAGGCCGCATCTCTCTACCCCTCTTATAATGCCTTCACCTTGCAGTACCCGGTAGGCTTACTTATGCAGAGGACGCAGATTCCTGTGAGACAGGATGATTGTACTATGTGTTCCTGCCCGGCTTGGTCCGGAGAAAGAACCCTTGCTGTTCTAACCTAGCCCGGCCTACTGCTCCTTGTGCCTAATTACCCGGCACCCTAACTCACTAGCACCCTCTAGGAAAACCTATCTAGCAGAGATGTACCTATCAGCCTTAGATGCTCTCTGAAAAAGGTTCCCCATTACGAACGAGTTCAGGAGTATTCCTCACAACACACCCCGCTTACCCACTTGCTGGTGGCATCAGCGGGAGGCAGAAATCTGCCACTGCCCTGAGCCTCCGGCCAGGAGTAGCTGCAAACAGACGGGCTTTCTAAGAGGACCCTCTGATGCCCCGCTAGTGGAATGGAGTGGGCTACCTGCAGTAAATGCTGCCAATACCTCCATGGGTTACCACTAGCCGTCTTACCGTCCAGAACTATCTAACCTGGTAGATCCTGGCTCCCGACCCCAGAAGCCCGTGTGGTGCCACAGCAACTGTTCTGACCCCTCACTTTCCCAAGACTAGACAACCGAAAGTCTCTATACTTCTAAGCTGGGGTCAGCTTTTCACCGCATCCCTAAACCCTGTTCCTAACACTGGCACCCACCCTTAGTCAGGGGGAAACAGAACAGTAAAGGGAACAGTAAGTCAGTCTCTGGTCGCGACTCAGTACTGGCTTCCTGTCTGGTCTCCGCAGTGACCGCTGGAACTTGGCCCCAAATGCAGGGGGACAGGGGTTGGTTCTGCTGCAATCCCTGAAGACTGGCTCCTAGGAAAACGCTTGCAACAGGAGCCAGCTCTGCTGTGCAAACAAGGTTACATGCCCCAGGTCGTTACTGAGCAAAACTTCGGCATCCAATCCAGGCAATACCACCACCTCCATGCCACGTCCGCCCACCCCAACAAAAGACCCAGGCAACCTGGAGTGACTGCGGTCCTCCATCTGGCATGGTCACTTGCATCCCGGTGCCGGGAGCAAACCCTCTGGTCGGACCATATCATGTCGGACCAGGGTAACGGTGGCACGGAGTCCAGCAAGCCGTCGCTTGCCGATCCGATGGTCCACCTCCGCACATATTTCTGCCGCACATCGTGGGCTGCATCCTGACTGATGCTACCTGATGTCCCTCTGTCTCCGCTGCTGGTCGTGGTGGCAAACACAGATTTCAGGACGTCCATCTGGGGTTGATTCGGGGCTGTGGTGCGATCCTGTGTGTGCCGCCCCACACGGGCGACCGGACTCGTGGCTGGGAGAACGTTGCCTGATGGGGTCCACCGGACCTGGCACGGTCCGGACAGTCAGGTCTATGTGAGCCACTCTGTGCAGAGATAGCATCTCCTCTCGTGCTTAAATCTGCAGCTTTTGAAACGCTGTTCTCTGCTGCGGCTTGTGTACCCACTGAGGAGTTTGGTTGGCTCCCTTGGCGGCACAAGCCGGTTTCTTGGGACCCCTTCTCATCCATCAGGGGCGACTCCATACATATACTCATCAGCCCATCTGGCACCTTCCACATGGGTCTTAGGTTTACAGTTCAGACTCATGCCCTCACTCCGAGGGACACTGCTGAGTAACTGCACCTGGAAAATCAAGTCCAGCAAAGTGTGGTATTCTGTGGCACCAAACCCTCCACCCATGAGTACCTTGCCGTGCCATGCGGGCACCATAGTTCACATAGGACTCCTTGGGTAACGTTCCCCTTCCTGAACTTGCCACATACACTTCCGGGTGAGGGCTTACTGCAACAGCAGCAAAGCTTTCACATGTCATAGTCATCCCGATCTTCTTCTCGTTGGATGGGCTGCAGGGTCTTTTAGCCAGTCCAGACAACAAGGGGTGCATGCGGCAGCACAGTCCGTTGTGTCACCCGTTATCTCAGACACTGAGTTTCAAAGTCTAGAGGAAAACCGGCGATTTGGTACGTGCCACAGACAAACTTGTTGAAACTGTGACGATCCACTTGGGGACAGCCTGCTCTCCGCTGATTGACTGGGGGGGATTCCTGAGACATGTTCGGGTAACCCGCAAACTGGCCCCCTTCTACCCAAACACACCCTGACAAAATGTTACCGTAAAATCACCCCTGAAACTACACGCCCTGCCTCCCCCCCTGGTTGGCACTCCTGGAACAGTAAAAATACACATACACCTTATTACCAATGTAGTTACATGATGATGGGTTGAAGAGCTGACAATCACAATTCCCCAATATTGTATGTATGGTATGTCTTTTATATAGCGCCATTAATGTACATAGCGACTTCACAGTAGTAATACATGTGGTAATCAAATAAATAACAGATAATATAAATAACAGATCATGGGAATAAGTGCTTTAGACATAAAAGTAAACATTAAGGAGAGGAAGTCCCTGCCCGAGGAGCTTACAGTCTAATGGTAGGTAGGGAGAACGACAGAGACAGTAGGAGGGAGTTCTGGTAAGTGCGTCTGCAGGGGGCAAGCTTTATGCCTCAGTGTTCAGAATATCCACGGTGACTTTTTTGTCCTTCTCTTACCGTGCACCCCAAAACTGGAACAACCGACCATGACTCTCATATCCACCACCAGCTTAAGTTTTTCAAATCTAAGGCGTCTCACACTTTAACTGGTCTGTAACTGTTTCATACGCTCATAATATACATTTTTTAACTGTGCACGCAATGTCTGTTATATAATGTATACCCCTGTTCATTTATGTAACTTTACGTAACCATGTACTTGAAAACGAGAGGTAACTCTCAATTACTTCTGGGAAAATATTTTAAAAATAAAAAATAAAAAATAATAAATAGTCATATGCTTCTTTAAGCAAGTGTGTTTAGGTGGGTCTAAAGGTGGATAGAGAGGGTGCTAGTCTGGGGTATGACAGGGGAGGGCAGTCCAGAAGTGTGGGGCAGTCAGTGAAAAAGGTTTAAGGCGGGAGAGGGCTTTAGATACAAAGGGGTAGATAGAAGACATCCTTGAGAAGAACGCAAGAGTCTGGATGGTGCATAACGAGAAATTAGGGCTGAGATGTAAGGAGGGGCAGAAGAGTGTAAAGCTTTAAAAGTGAGGAGAAGAATGGAGTGTGAGATGCGGGATTTGATCGGAAGCCAGGAGAGGGATTTCATGAGGGGAGATGCTGAGACAGATCTAGGAAAGAGTAGAGTGATTCTGGCAGCAGCATTTAGGATAGATTGTAGGGGAGACAGGTGAGAGGCAGGAAGGCCGGACAGCAGGAGGTTACAGTAATCAAGACGGGAGAGAATGAGGGCCTGAGTCAGAGTTTTAGCAGTCGAGCAACAGAGGAAAGGGCGTATCTTTGTTATATTGCGGAGGAAAAAGCGACAAGTTTTAGAAATGTTTTGAATGTGAGGGGCGAATGTGAGAGAGGAGTCGAGTGTGACCCATAGGCAGCGTGCTTGGGCTACTGGGTGAATGATTGTAGTTCCAACAGTAATGTGGAAGGAGGTAGTAGGGCCAGGTTTGGGAGGAAGTATGAGGAGCTCTGTTTTAGCCATGTTGAGTTTAAGGCGTCGGAGGGCCATCCAGGATGATATAGCAGAGAGACATTCAGAAACTTTGGTTTGTACAGCAGGTGTAAGGTCGGGTGTGGAAAAGTATATTTGTGTGTCGTCGGCATAGAGGTGATAATTAAACCCAAAAGATGTTATTAGGTCACCTAGAGAGAGTATGTACAGAGAAAAGAGAAGAGGTCCCAGGACAGAGCCCTGGGGTAGGTGTTGAGAAAATGGAGCAAGCGAGAGAATACAAGACGTTCAAGGAGTTTTGAGGCAAAAGGCAGGAGGGAGACAGGTCGATAGTTGGAAAGACAGGTAGGGTCAAGCTTGCTGTTTTTGAGTAATGGTATGACTGTTGCATGTTTGAATGAGGATGGCAAGGTTCCAGAGCAGAGGGAGGAGTTAAAAATGTGTGTGAGCGTAGGGATTATAGTAGGAGCAAGAGGTTTTAGGAGATGGGAGGGAATGGGGTCAAGAGGGCAAGTGATAGAGGGAGAAGAGGCGATCAACAGCAACACATCCTCCTCTGAGACAGTGGAAAAAGAGTCAAGGAAGGCAGGAGGAGAGTTAGGAAGCGGTGTAGGATGGGAGGAAGAAACAGAGGGGATGTTCTGACGTATGGATTTCACCTTTTCCTTAAAATAGTCAGCAAAGTCCTGAGCGGAGATGGAGGAAGGAGAGGCAGCTGAGGGTGGTTTGAGTAGAGTATCAAAGACAGAGAACAGTTGGCGTGGGTTAGACTTGTGCATGTTGATTAGTGAAGAAAAGTAGGCTTGTTTAGCTTGCGAGAGGGCAGAGTTGAAACAGGATAGCATAAATTTGTAGTGAAGGAAGTCTGCGAGAGTGTGAGAATTCCTCCAGAGGTGTTCAGAGGAACGAGTGGAGGAATGCAGCATGCATTGTGTGGGAATTTAGCCAGGGTCTAGGGTTAGAAGGGCGAGGGCGGCAGAGAAAAAGCGGGGCATGTAGATCAAGAGACAAGGACAAGACAGAGTTGTAGTTCCTGACCAGGTTGTCAGGGTCTGTAGCAGAGCTGAGAGAGGAGAGGGAGGAGTGTAAAGTGGACTCAAAGTCAGGTAAGTGAATAGAGCGCAGGTTTCTGCAGAACCGGGGGGTAGATGGAGGTGGAGAAGGGGAGAAGCTAGATAGAGAGAATGAGATGAGATGATGGTCAGAGAGAGGAAAAGGGGAAATGGAGAAATCAGAGAGAGAGAAGTTTTTAGTGAAAACCAGGTCTAAGTAGTGGCCATCCTTGTGGGTGCTGGCTGCAGTCCACTGTTGAAGGCCAAAAGAAGAGGTTAGAGAAAGAAAGCGGGAAGCCCAGGGGAGAGAGGGGTCATCAATGTGGCAATTGAAGTCCCCAAGGAGAAGAACAGGGGAGTCTGAGGAGAGAAAGAAAGAGAGCCAGGATTCAAAGTGAGAGAGAAAGGCAGAAGGGGGATGAGTAGAGGTAGGTGGGCGATAGATGACCGCCACATGGACAGTGAGAGGAGAGAAGATCTAGACAGTGTGAGCCTCAAAGGAGGGAAAAGCAAGAGATGGAGGAATAGGAATGGTTCGGTAACGGCAGAGGGGGGAGAGCAGGAGCCCCACGCCTCCACCCCTGCCATCAGTGCGCGGAGTTTTGGAGAAGGAAAGGCCACCATAGGAGAGGGCAGCTTCCAGAGCAGTGTCAGACTGAGTGAGCCAGGTCTCAGTTATAGCAAATAGGAGCAGAGAGTGAGAGAGAAAAAAGTCATGCACAGAGAGGCACTTGTTAGAGAGGGAGCGAGCATTCCAAAGGGCACAGGAGAAAGGGAGAGAGGAGGGAGGGTGGCAGGGGATGGGTATGAGGTTGGAGGGGTTGACACCAGAAGGAGTAGAGGTTGCAATTGGCAGGCGAGGACGAGCGCATGTAGAAATAAGGCAGGGACCAGGATTGGGAGAGATAACCCCAGAAGCAAGGAGAAGAAGCATGGATAGAAAGAGAATGTGTGAGGATGATTTGTAGGGGTGCGTTTTAGTGCAGGGGGAATAGCTGTGTGGTGACAGAGGACGCAGGTAAGAAAGGAGTTCATGTGAACAGAGAAGTGGGGAAGGAAGGAGAGATGGAGATATATGAATAGAGTTAGAGACACACTGAGGCTGGTAAAAAGAAGTGCATCATTTGAGAAGAAGTGAAGTCACAGCAAATATAAATAGTAAAGGCAGCATCACAGCAGTAATGATGCAGTCTGGTATAGATGATATCCTCCTTTCCAGCGTAGTTCAAATGCAGGAATCAGGGCCAGATGGGGTGTCCACTTCTTCTTCACTTCTTTTGAACTTACTTTTAAACTTCAGTTGTTCAGTAGTCCTGCCACTTATAATGGGCTACTTGGATATGTGCTGCAGGCAGACTAGCTGTTCTGACACAGTTTATATGGGCCTAAAAAGTCACCCGACAGTGTGGTTCTGTCTGCTTAATTAGCACATCTGAGGCACATTCAAACAGATGGTTTTCTACACAGGGTGTTTCCCTGCCTAGGTGTCAAATCTTAATTCAATTAACAGTTGAAGCAGACAGGATTCAGATATGGGATATTACCTAAGATTGTTTCAGTTGCATATACTGACCATACACACAGCAAAGTAGTTGAAGCAGACAGGATTCAGATATGGGATATTACCAAGATTGTTTCAGTTGCATATACTGACATACACCAGCAAAGAGTGAATGCAACAGGATTCAGATATGGGATATTACCTGAGAGGAGAAGATGATTTTTGTTAGGGTAAGGGGTCCTTCCTTTTAAACTTCAGTTGTTCAGTAGAGTTGTTCAATAGTCCTCCCACTTATAATGTGC
Source organism: Ascaphus truei (assembly GCA_036426205.1). Lineage (NCBI taxonomy): Eukaryota > Metazoa > Chordata > Amphibia > Anura > Ascaphidae > Ascaphus > Ascaphus truei. The sequence goes on along the minus strand of WSYH01002101.1, from coordinate 87,560 downwards.
CACTTGGATATGTGCTGCAATATGGCTCAGGGGCACCAAGCCGGGCCAAATACCTTTATTACTGGCCTGAGTCACATGTTCCCAGATGTGATATATCTCTGAGCTGCCCCCAGATGTGGATAAATCTCTGCGTTACAGGGGTGCGTGTCCCGTATAAAAGTCAGTTGTTTGCCTGGATACACTGTCACTGCCGGGTCCCTGCGCTGCGTGTGTGTGACACTGCCATGGTGCCCTCTGGTGGACACACAGGATAGTTTGTATGTGTATAAATATGTCGAGAAAAAGTTCCAATCGCGCAGTCTGTCATATAAGGCTGCGTCCAGGGTTGCAGCAGCCGTGCGGAGACGCGCTGAGGCTGAAGGAAAGCGGGTGCTTTCCCTGGCCTTGGTTAGTGCGCCATCCGTGGGCGTGTCGGGGGCAGGCCAGTGACATCACGGAGCTGGTTCGCCCTCATTGGGCGAACTGCTCACGTGACCGGCCCTGCGCTCCCGTGAGCGCTTGAAACTAATTTTTTTCTAAGACCCACGCTTCCGCACGCTTGCGGAAGTGTGCGCGAGCCTCTGCTAAAGCCGCTGTCATTGCGGCTGCAGGGGCTCACTGGTAAGCGTAAGCGCTGACCATGCCCGAGGCCTAAGGCAATCAGTTCAAAGATAATAATAGTTTTCAAAGCATCCACTTCTTCGCTGCAGGAGTCTACAGTGGGTGCTCCGTTCTCCCACCGAACAATCCAACTGGATCTTCAACACATATTCCCAATTCTACGCAGCTGTCCCTGTAATGAATTTTAATATCTGTTTTGTAGTTTTATGAAATCATTTTGCATCGAGCTAATATGGCTCAGTGCAATCTGTTTTTTTCCGATGGTTATATATATATATATATATTTACTTTTGATGTTGGTTTATGTGTACATTTGTATGTACGTTCAGGGTGTTCTTACACATTCACACGTGTGCATTATTGAATATTGCCATGTATAGTGTATTTTCACATGTTTGATGTATATAGGGTTTTTTGTCCTTTTTCTTTTCACATAATGTGTCGATTTACTGTTTCAGGAGAACTCCCATCTCTTTCATCTGTGCCTTTATATTGGTCTAAGTTTGGTTATCAAACACAATTGGTGGTTAATCATATTAGCTATTTCAGGTGGTATGGATACAGTACCTATCACAGATATATTGTTTTCACTGTTTTTTGTTAATATTATTGAGCACATCTCATTTCAAACACATTGGATTTAGGCTCGATGTTAAGTGATCCCTTTATTATGATAATTTGCACTTGGTCACTTCGGCATCCAACCCGGGCAATACCCACCACCTCCCTCATGCCACGTCCCGCACCCCAATCCAAAAAGACCCAGGCAACCTGGAGTGACCGCGGTCCTCCATCTGGCATGGTCACTTGCATCCCGGTGCCCGGGAGCAAACCCTCTGGTTGGACCATATCATGTCGGACCAGGGTAACGGTGGCACCGCAGTCCAGCAAGCCGTCCGCTTGCCGATCCCCGATGGTCACCCTCCGCACATATTTCTGCCGGACATCGCTGGGCTGCATCCTGACTGATGCTACCTGATGTCCCTCTGTCTCTGCTGCTGGTCCCGTGGTGGCAAACACAGATCTCTCCACGGACGTCCCTCTGTGGGTTGATTCCGGGGCTGTGGTTGACTCCTCTGTGTGTGCCAGCCACACACGGGCGACCGGACTCGTGGCTGGAGAACGTTGCCCCTGATGGGGTCCACCGGACCTGGCACGGTCCGGACAGTCAGGTCTAATGTGACCCACTCTGTTGCAGAGATAGCATCTCCTCTCGTGCTTAAACTCTGCAGCTTTTGAAACGCTGTTCTCTGCTGCAGGCTTGTGTACCCACTGAGGAGTCTGCTTGGCTCCCTTGGCTGGCACAGCCGGTTTCTTGGGAGCTCCTTTCTCATCCATCAGGGAGAAACTGCATATATACTCATCAGCCATCCTGGCACCTTCCACATGGGTCTTAGGTTTACGGTCAGACTCATGCCCTCACGTCCGAGGGACACTGCTGCAGTAACTGCACCTGGAAAATCAAGTCCAGCAAAGTGTGGTATTCTGTGGCACCATAACCCTCCACCCACTGAGTACCTTGCCGTGCCATGCGGGCACCATAGTTCACATAGGACTCCTTGGGGTAACGTTCCCCTGTCCTGAACTTGCCACGGTACACTTCCGGGGTGAGGGCTTACTGCAACAGCAGCAAAGCTTTCACATGCTCATAGTCATCCCGATCTTCTTCTCGTGGGATGGGCTGCAGGGTCTGTTTAGCCAGTCCAGACAACAAGGGGTGCATGCGCAGCACCCAGTCCCGTTGTGTCACCCGGTATCTCAGACACTGAGTTTCAAAGTCTAGAGGAAACCGGCGATTTGGTACGTGCCACAGACAAACTTGTTGAAACTGTGACGATCCACTTGGGGGACAGCCTGCTCTCCGCTGATTGACTGGGGGGGATTCCTGAGTACATGTTTCGGGGTAACCCGCAACACTGGCCCCCTTCTACCCAAACACACCCTGACAAAATGTTACCGTAAAATCACCCCTGAAACTCTCCCTCTCCTGTCTCCCGCCCCCATGTCCCTCTCCCTTTGTCCTCCCCCACCCCTCCGTCTCGCCCCCCCATGTCCCTTCTCTCTCTGTCTCTTTCCCCCATGTCCCTCTCTCCTCTCTCGCTGTCTACTCCTCTCAGTGTTCCTCTCCCCCCCCTCCTCTGCCCGCTCCCCCCCCAATAATCCCTCTTTCCTCTCGTCTCTCCCCATGTCCTTCTCTCTCTGTTCTCCTCTCCGATGTCCTCTCTCTTTCTCCCCCCCATGTCCCTCTCTGTTTTCTCCCCCATGATCTTCCCATCCTCGCCCCCCCATGTCCCTCTCCCCTCTCTCTCCCCCCTGTCCCTCTCCCTCTGTCTCCACCCCATGTCCCTCTCTCTCTCTGTCTCTCCCCATGGTCCCTCTCATCCTGTCTCCTCCCCCGTGTCCCTCTCTCTGTCGTCTCTCTGATTCCCTCTCTCTCTGTCCCTCTCCCCCTGTCCCTCTCTCTGTCCTCTCTGCCCAGTGTCCCTCTCTTCTGTCTCTCTCTCCCCTGTCCCTCTCTCTCTCTCTCTCTGTCTCGCCCCCATGTCTCTCTCTCCGAAGTCCCTCTCTCTCCCCCCCATTTCCTCCTCTCTCTTCTCCTCCCATGTCCCTCGCTCTCTGTCTCACCCCATGTCCCCTCCTCCTCTACGCCCTGCACCTCCCCCCCCTGGTTGGCACTCCTGGAACAGTAAAATACACATCACACCTTTATACCATTTTAGTTTACATGACCATGATTGGGTTGAAGAGCTGAAATCACTTCCACCATATGGTATTGTATTGGATGTCTTTATTTATATAGCGCCATTAATGTACATAGCGCTTCACAGTAGTAATACATGTGGTAATCAAATAAATAACAGATAATATAAATGAACAGATCATGGGAATAAGTGCTTTAGAACATAAAAGTAACATTAAGAAGAGGAGTAGTCCCTGCCCCGAGGAGCTTACAGTCTAATGGTAGGTAGGAGAACGACAGAGACAGTAGGAGGGAGTTCTGGTAAGTGCGTCTGCAGGGGGCCAAGCTTTCTATGTCTCATGTGTCAGAATATCCACGGTGTCTATTTTTTTGTTGTCCTTCTCTACCGTGCACCCCCAAAACTGGAACAACCGATCCAGAGACTCCATATCCACCACCAGCTTAAGTTTTTCAAATAGCTGGCTGTCTCACACTTAACCGTGCTGTAACTGTTTCATACGCTCATAATATACATTTTCTTTAACTGTGCACGCAATGGTCTTGTATATAATGTATACCCTGTTTCATTTATGTAAACTTTACTGTAACCATGTACTTGAAAACGAGAGGTAACTCTCAATGTATTACTTCCTGGTAAAATATTTTAAAAATAAAAAATAAAAATAATAAATATCATATGCTTCTTTAGCAAGTGTGGTCTTAAGGTGGGTCATAAAGGTGGATAGAGAGGGTGTAGTGTGGGGTAACGGAGGAAGGCTATCCAGAAGGTGTGGGGGCAGTCAGTGAAAAAGGTTTAAGCGGGCGGGAGAGGGCTTTAGATACAAAGGGGTAGATAGAAGACATCCTTGAGAAGAACGCAAGAGTTGGATGGTGCAACGAGAAATTAGGGCTGAGATGTAAGGAGGCGGGCAGAAGAGTGTAAGCTTAAAAGTGAGGAGAAGAATGCGAGTGAGATGAGCGGATTTGATCGGAAGCCAGGGAGGGATTTCATGAGGGGAGATGATGAGACAGATCTAGGAAAGAGTAGAGAGTGATTCTGGCAGCAGTCATTAGGATAGATTTGTAGGGGAGAACAGGTTAGAGGCAGGAAGGCCGGACACAGGAGGTTACAGTAATCACAAAGACGGGAAGAATGAGGGCGAGCAGGTTTTTAGACAGTCGAGCAACAGAGGAAAGGAGGGCGTATCTTTGTTATTATGGGAGAAAGGAAAAAAGCGACAATTTTAGAATGTTTTGAATGTGAGGGGCGAATGTGAGAGAGGAGTCGAGTGTGTCCCCTAGGCAGCGTGCTTGGGCTACTGGTGAATGATTGTAGTTCCAACAGTAATGTGGAAGGAGGTTTAGTAGGGCCAGGTTTGGGAGGAAGTATGAGGAGCTCTGTTTTAGCCATGTTGAGTTTAAGGCGTCGGAGGGCCATCCAGGATGATATAGCAGAGAGACATTCAGAAACTTTGGTTTTACAGCAGGTTGTAGGTCGGGTGTGGAAAGTTATATTTGTGTGTCGTCGCATAGAGGTGAATTAAAACCCAAAAGATTTATAGGTCACCTAGAGAGAGTATGTACAGAGAAAAGAGAAGAGTCCAGGACAGAGCCCTGGGTAGGTGTTGAGAAAATGGAGAAGCCGAGAGAATACAAGACGTTCAACGGAGTTTGAGGCAAAAGGCAGGAGGGAGACAGGTCGATAGTTGGAAAGACAGGAGGTCAAGCTGCTGTTTTTGAGTAATGGTATGACTGTGCATGTTTGAATGAGGATGGCAAGGTTCCAAAGCAGAGGGAGGAGTTTAAAAATTGTGTGATCGTAGGGATTATAGTAGGACGCAAAGAGGTTTGAGGAGATGGGAGGGAAGGGGTCAAGAGGGCAAGTTATAGGGAGGAGAAGAGGTCGATCAACAGCGACAATCCTCCTCTAGACAGTGGAAAAAGTCAAGGAAGGCAGGAGGAGAGTTAGGAAGCGGTTTTTTAGGATGGGAGAGAAGAAACAGAGGGGATGTTCTGACGTATGGTATTCCACACCTTTTCCTTAAAAATAGTCACAAAGTCCTGAGCGGAGATGGAGGAAGGAGATGCACTGAGGGTGGTTTGAGTAAGTATCAAAGACAGAGAACAGTCTGGCGTTGGTTAGACTTGTGCATGTTGATTAGTGAAGAAAAGTAGGCTTGTTATTCGCTTGCGAGGGGCAGAGTTGAAACAGGATAGCTAAATTTGTAGTGAGGAGTCTGCGAGATGTGAACTTCCTCCAGAGGCGTTCGAGGAACGGTGGGAGGAATGCAGCATGCGTGTGGGAATTTCAGCCAGGGTCTAGGGTTAAGGGCGAGGGCGGCAGAGAGAAAAGCGGGGCATGTAGATCAAGAGACAAGGACAAGGCAGAGTTGTAGTTCCTGACCAGGTTGTTCAGGGTCTTACGAGAGCTGAGAGAGGAGAGGGAGGAGGTGTAAAGTAAAGTGACTCAAAGTCAGGTAAGTGAATAGCGCGCAGTTTCTGCAGAACCGGGTGGGTGAGATGGAGGTGGAAGGGGAAGAGCTTGATAGAGAGAATGTAGATGAGATGATGTCAGAGAGAGGAAAAGGGGAAATGGAGAAATCAGAAGAGAGAAATTTTTAGTGAAAACCAGGTCTAAGTAGTGGCCATCCTTGTGGGTGCTGGCTGCAGTCCACTGTGAAGGCCCAAAAAGAAGGTTAGAGAAAGAAGCGGGAAGCCCAAGGATGAGAAGAGGGGTCATCAATGTGGCAATTGAAGTCCCCACGGAGAAGACAGGGGAGTCTGAGGAGAGAAGGAAAGAGAGCCATGATTCAAAGTGAGAGAGAAAGCGAGAAGGGGCTGAGTTAGGGTAGGTGGCGATAGATGACCACCACATGGACAGTGAGAGGAGAGAATATCTAGACAGTGTGTAGCGCGGTCAAGAGATGCGAGGTGGATATGTCTGGTTGCGTCCGGAGGGGGAGAGCAGGAGCCCCAGCCTCCACCCCTGCCATCCGCGGCTCGTGTGAGAAGGAAAGGCCACCATAGGGAGAGGGCAGCTTCCAGAGCAGTGTCAGACTGCAGTGAGCCAGGTCTCAGTTATAGCAAATAGGAGCAGAGTGAGAGAAAAAAGTCATTACAGAGAGGAACTTGTTAGAAGGGACGCGAGCATTCCAAGGCACAGAGGAAAGGAGGAGGTGAGGGTCGGCAGGGATGGGTGAGGTTGAGGGGTTGACACCAGAAGGAGTAGAGGTTGCAATTGGCAGGCGAACGAGCGCATGTAGAAATAAGGCAGGGACCAGGATTGGGAGAGATAAACCCCAGAAGCAAGGAGAAGAAGCATGGATAGAAAGAGGATGTGTGAGGATGATTGTAGGGGTGAGTTTTAGATGCAGGGGGAATCTGTGTGGTGTCGAAGCGGGCGCAGGTAAGAAAGGAGTCTGTGAACAGAGAAGTGGGGAAGGAAGATGATAGAGACCTCTGGAGTGTACTCGTTTGCCCCTAGCTGGTAGAATGCATACCTTGCAGGAAGTCGAGTCCACAAATATAATGTAAAGGCAGCCATCACAGCAGTAATGATGCAATCTGGTATAGATGATATCCTCCTTTCCAGCGTAGTTCAAATGCAGGAATCAGGGCCAGATGGGGTGTCCACTTCTCTTCACTTCTTTTGAACTTACTTTTAAACTTCAGTTGTTCAGTAGTCTGCCACTTATATGGCCACTTGGATAGTGCGTGCAGGCAGACTAGCTGTTCGATGCACAGTTATATGGGCCTAAAAAGTCAACCGACAGTTGTGGTTCTGTCTGCTTAATTAGCACATCGAGGCACATTCAAAAGATGGGTTTTCTACACAGGGTGTTCCCTGCCTATGTGTCAAATCTTAATTCAATTAACAGTTAGTTGATATGGTTACCTAGACAGTATTGGACAGACAAGATTCATATGGGAATTACCTAAGATTGTTTCAGTTGCATATACTGACATACACACAGCAAAGAGTGAAGCAGACAGGATTCAGATATGGGATATTACCTGAGAGAGAAGATGATTTTGTTAGGGTAACGGGGTCCTTCCTTTTAACTTCAGTTGTTCAGTAGAGTTGTTCAATAGTCCTCCCACTTATAATGTGCCACTTGGATATGTGCTGCCAATGGCTCAGGGGCACCAAGCCGGGCCAAATACCTTTATTACCTGGCCTGAGTTCACATGTTCCCAGATGTGGATATATCTCTGAGCTGCCCCCAGATGTGGATAAATCTTCTGCGTTACAGGGGTGCGTGTCCGTATAAAAGTCAGTTGTTTGCCTGTGATCACTGTCACTGCCGGTTCCCTGCCTGCGTGTGTGTGACCACTGTCCATGTGCCCTCTGTGGACACACAGGATGGTTTGTATGTGTATAATATGTCGAGAAAAAGTTCCAATCGCGCAGTCTGTCATATAAGGCTGCGTCCAGGGTTGCAGGCACCGTGCGGAGACGCGCTGAGGCTGAAGGAAAGCGGGGTGCTTTCCCTGGCCTTGGTTGCGCCATCCGTGGTCGTGTTGGGGGGGGGGGGCACGTGCTCACGGAGCAGGTTCGCACCTCATTGGGCGAAACCCGCCACGTGACCGGCCCTGCGCTCCCGGTGAGCGCTTGAAAAACTAATTTTTTTCTAAGACCCACGCTTCCGCACGCTTGCGGAAGCGTGCGCGAGCCTGCTAAAGACCGCTGTCATTTGCGGATGCAGGGGCTCACTGGTAAGCGTAACGCTGCCTAGCCCGAGGCCTAAGGCAATCAGTTCAAAGTATAATAATAGTTTTCAAAAGATCCACTTCTTCCTGCTGCAGGAGTCTACAGTGGGTGCTCCGTTCTCCCACCGAACAATCCAACTGGATCTTCAACACATATTCCCAATTCTACGCAGCTGTCCCTTTAATGAATTTATATCTGTTTTGTTTTTGTAGTTTTATGAAATCATTTTGCATCAGCTAATATGGCTCAGTGCAATCTGTTTTTTTTTCCGATGGTTATATATATATATTATATTTACTTTTGGATTGTGGTTTATGTGTACATTTTAGTGTACGTTCAGGGGTTCTTACACATTCACACTGTGCATGCATTATTGAATATTGCCATGTATAGTGTATTTTCACATGTTTGATGTATAGTAGGTTTTTTGTCCTTTTCTTTCACATAATGTGTCGATTTACTGTTTCGGAGAACTCCCATCTCTTTCATCTGTGCCTTTATATTGGTCTAAGTTTGGTTATCAAACACAATTGGTGGTTAATCATATTAGCTATTTCAGGTGGGTATGGATACAGTACCTATCACGATATTTGTTTTCACTGTTTTTGTGTTAATATTATTGAGCACATCTCATTTCAAACACATTGGATTTAGGCTCGGTTAAGTGATCCCTTTATTATGATAATTTGCACATTGGTCCTTCGCATCCAACCCGGCAATACCCACCACCTCCCTCGCCACGTCCCGCACCCCAATCCAAAAAGACCCAGGCAACCTGGAGTGACCGCGTCTCCATCTGGCATGGTCACTTCATCCCGGTGCCGGGAACAAACCCTCTGGTTGGACATATCATGTGCGACCAGGGTAACGGTGGCACCGGAGTCCAGCAAGCCGTCGCTTGCCGATCCCGGATGGTCACCCTCCGCACATATTTCTGCCGGACATCGCTGAACTCTCCTGACTTGCTACCTGATGTCCTCCTTCTCCTGCTCTGGCCCGTGGTGGCCTCAATCTCTCTCCCGGCTCCCTCTGTGGGTTGATTCCGGGCTGTGGTTGACTCCTCTGTGTGTTGCCAGCCACACACGGGCGACCGGACCTGGCTGGAGAACGTTGCCCTGATGGGTCCACCGGACCTGGCACGGTCGACAGTCAGGCTAATGTGACCCCTCTTTTGCAGAGTATATCATCTCCTCTCGTGCTAAACTCTGCAGCTTTTAAACGCTGTTCTCTGCATGCAGGCTTGTGTACCCACTGAGGAGTCTGCTTTGGCTCCCTTGGCTGGCACAGCCGGTTTCTTGGGAGCCCTTCTCATCCTCAGGGAGCGACTCTATATACTCATCCTCATCCGGCCCTTCCCCATGGTCTTATTTTACGGTCAGCTCATGCCCTCGGGCACGGACACTGCTGCAGTAACTGCACCTGGAAAAATCAAGTCCAGCAAAGTGTGGTATTCTGTGCACCAAACCCTCCACCACTGAGTACCTTGCACGTGCATGCGGGCACCATAGTTCAACATAGGACTCCTTGGGGTAACGTTCCCTTCTAACTTGCCACGGTGACACTTCCGGGTGAGGGCTTACTCGAACAGCAGCAAAGCTTTCACATGCTCATAGTCATCCCGATCTTCTTCTCGTGGATGGGCTCAGGGTCTGTTTAGCAATCCAGACAACAAGGGGTGCATGGCAGCACACCCAGTCCCGTTGTGTCAACCCCGGTATCGCAGACACTAGTTTCAACAGTCTAGAGGAAACCGGCGATTTTACGTGCCACAGACAAACTTGTTGAAACTGTGACGATCCACTGGGGACAGCCTGCCTCCGCTGATTGACTGGGGGGGATTCCTGAGTACATGTTCGGGGTAACCCGCAACACTGGCCCCTTCTACCCAAACACACCCTGACAAAATGTTACACGTTAAAATCACCCCTGAAACGCCCTCCCCCTCCTGCCCTCCCCTGGTTGGCACTCTCGGAACAGTTAAAATACACATACAACCTTATTACCAATGCAGTTACATGCCATGATTGGGTTGAAGAGCGGACAATTCACAATTCCCCCATATGGCTCAGGGGCACCCCAGCCGGGCATAATACCTTTATTACTGGCGAAGTCACATTTCCCAGATGTGGATATATCTCTGAGGCTGCCCCCCGATGTGGATAATCTCTCGTTCCATGGGTGCGTGTCCCCTGTATAAAAGTCAGTTTGTTTGCCTGCTCACTGTCACTGCCGGGTCCCCTGCGCTTCGTGGTTTTGGTGTGACAACTGCATGGTGCCCTCTGGTTGACACACAGGATAGTTTTTGTATGTGTATAAATATGTCGAGAAAAAGTTCCAATCCCCGCGTCTCTCCCCCATGTCCCTCTCTCTCTGTCTCTCCCCCATGTCCCTCTCTCTCTGTCTCTCCCCCATGTCCCTCTCTCTGTCTCTCCCCCATGTCCCTCTCTCTGTCTCTCCCCATGTCCCTCTCTTTCTGTCTCTCCCCCATGTCCCTCTCCCCGTCTCTCCCCCAGTGTCCCTCTCTCTGTCTCTCCCCATGTCCCTCTCTCTGTTTCTCCCCATGTCCCTCCCCCTCTGTCTCTCCCCATGCCCCGCTCACTGTTTCTCCCCCATGTCCCTCTCCCGCTGTCTCTCCCCCATGTCCCTTTCTTTCTGTCTCTCCCCATGTCCCTCTCCCTCTCCCCCAGTGTCCCTCTCTCCGTCTCTCTCTGATAACCCTCTCTCTGTCTCTCCCCCATGTCCCTCTCTCTCCCTCTCCCATGTCCCTCTCTCTGTGTCTCTCCCCCATGTCCCTCTCTCTGTCCCTCCCCCATGTCCCTCTCTCTGTCTCTCCCCCATGTCACTCGGTCTCTCCCCCATGTCCCTCTCTCTCTGTCTCTCCCCCATGTCCCTCTCTCTGTCTCTCCCCCATGTCCCTCTTTCTATCTCTCCTCTCAGTGTCCCTCTCTCTCTATCTCTCCCCCATGTCCCTCTCTCTTTCTGTCTCTCCCCCATGTCCCTCTCTCAGTCTCTCCCCCATGTCCCTCTCTCTCTGTCTCTCCCCCATGTCCCTCTGTCTCTCCTCTCTCTCCTCTGTGTCCCTCTCTCTGTCTCTCCCCCATGTCCCTCCTTCTGTCTCTCCCCCACCTCCCTCCCTCTCTGTCTCTCCCCATGTCCCTCTCCCCCCCCCCCTGCACGCATCACATACCAGGTTACACATTGTGTTGGGATTTGGGTGTATATAGTGACAGTGGGTATCCCCCTCGCCCTAATCACAGAGCTGTCTATTTCTATCTGTGTCTGCCCACATAAGGCAGAAACTGTCTGTGGCGGGAGAGAGGCCGCGTCCACAATTAGACGCTCATTCCTTTTGTCTTTATCATGAGACCACTGTTCTTAAGCTGGGATTGTCACACCTCCCTCCGCAGGCCTTCCACCCGATAACACGCTGTTTACTATCGCTCTTCTTCTCTCTCTGCTGGACTCTCTCATTCTCTGATAGACTCTCTCTCACTCTTTGCTGGCCTCTCACTCACTCTCTGCTGGCCTCTCACTTTGCTGGCCTCTCTCTCTCTCTGCTGGCCTCAATCTCACTTTCTGATAGACTCTCTCTCACTCTTTGCTGGCCTCTCACTCTGCTGTCCTCTCTCTGACAGACTCTCACTCTGCAGGCCTCTCTCTCACTCTCTGCTTCTCTCTCTCTGTTGCCCTCTCTCTCTTTGCTGCCCTTTCTCTCTCAGCTGGCTTCTCTCTCTCTCTGTTGCCCTCTCTCTCTTTGCTGGCCTCTCTCTCTGCGGGCCTCTCTCTCACTCTCTGCTTCTCTCTCTCTCTGTTGCCCTCTCTCTCTTTACTGCTCTTTCTCTCTCAGCTGGTCTCTCTCTCTTGGCTGGTTTCTCTCACTCTTGTTGTGCTCTCTCTCTTGACAGCTCCCTCTCTCTGCTGGTCTCTCTGCTACACTCTCTCATTCTGTTGCGCTCACTCTCTCTCTCTCTCTCTTGTCTGGTCTCTGTCACGGGATGACCAGGACTTATACCGGGGATCAGTATCGCCAGACAGGAACACAGGAGTTTATCAAATTCATTTATTGGAAACATATATATCCACAACAGTACATATCCACAGACAACACTCACGCCTAACTGGGGGTAACTGGGGATACCCTATAACCTAGGCGCGGGGACCCCCGTTAGGAAGTTTCCCCCGTTCTGCTCCCACTCTGTGCTGAAGCAGTTACCGCTTCAGCAGCCCCACACCAACTGACACTCAGGTGCTCAGAATTCTGAGACCTCCAACTGCCACTAACTGACTGCCTGTAACTGGCTGGGATTGGCTGGCATTCCCTCAGCCATAGGCTGGCCAGCTAGTTGCGCGGGGGGCGTGTCGGGGGGGGGGGGGGGGGCGCGGCCATGACGTCACAGAGCTGGGCGAACCGCTCACGTGACACATCAGCGAGCAGCCGAATCAAATTTGGTTGTGTCGCCGTGCAGCAGCTGCGCGCACACGCACCCTCACCCTGGACGAGGGCATTCAGAGTTATCATTCTGATCGCGCCGAGCGTGCGAGCGCGGTTCGCTCCACCCTGGCCGCAGCCATAGACCATCAGGGCCTAACTCCTCCCCTTTTTACCTCATGCAGCATAGCCTGAGTTCAGGGAAAGGTCGCAGGCAATCTTAGAAACTTTCCCGCTCAAACACAGTTAACCCCCTGGTCTCTGAACTGCGGGAACCCGGTTTACAATACAGCTGTGCATAACATATCAAACATATAGCATAACACACTGTATTACTGACAGGTAGGGGTAATGGCAGGCTTAACCTTTATTAACAGCAGCCATATTTACCCCTACCGTCACACCCCTCTCTATGTGGTGTTCTCCCTCTGTTGCACTCTTTAATTCTCTTGGCTGTTCTCTCTTGCTCTTGACTGCTCTCTCTCTAGGCTGGTCTCCCTCTATTTGTTGCGTTCTCTCTCGGCTGTTATCTCTCATTCTGTTGCGCTCTCTTTCTCTCTTGCCAGCCCGCTCTGTGTTGCTCTCTCTCTCTTTGGCTAGTCTCCCTCTCACTCTGCTGCACTCTCTTTCTTGACTGCTCTCTCTTGGCTGGTCTCGATCTCACTCTGTTGCACTCTCTTTCTTGGCTGCTCTCTCCCTGTCTCTCTCTTGGCTGCTCTCCCTCTCACTCTGTTGCACTCTCTTTCTGCTCTTTTGGCTTATCTCCCCTCACTCGGTGTCTTCTCTCTCCCTCTTGACTGCTCTGTCTCACTCTGGGCTGTCTCACTTTCACTCTGTTGTCTCTCTCTTTCTCCTTGGCTGGTCTTCCTACTATGTGTTGTGCTCTCTCCTTGGCTGTTTCTCTCTCACTCTGTTGCACTCTCTTGTCTCTCTCTCTTGGCTTCTCTCTCTGTGTTCCTCTCTCTCTTTCTTTCCTTTTCTTTGCTTAGTCTCCCTCTCCTCTGTTTCCTCACTCTCTTTCTCTCTTGGCTTCTCTCTCTGTGTTCCTCTCTCTCTTTCTTGTCTAGTCTCCCTCTCACTCTGTTGCACTCTCTTTCTCTCTTGGCTGCCCTCTCTGTGTTCCTCTCTTTCTCTCTTGACTAGTCTCCCTCTCACTCGGTTGCACTCTCTCCCTTGACTGCTCAGTCTCTCTTGGCTGGTCTCTCTCTCACTCTGTTGCACTCTCTTTCTCTCTTGGCTAGTCTCCCTCTCACTCGGTGTCTCTCTCTCTCTCTCTTGACTGCTCTGTCTCACTCTTGGCTGGTCTCACTTTCACTCTGTTGCTCTCTCTTTCTCTCTTGGCTGGTCTTCCTCTATGTGTTGTGCTCTCTCTCTTGGCTGTTCTCTCTCACTCTGTTGCACTCTCTTTCTCTCTTGGCTTCTCTCTCTGTGTTCCTCTCTCTCTTTCTTG
>WSYH01002101.1:26145-73673 GCA_036426205.1 Ascaphus truei | reverse complement strand
TCTGTTGCACTCTCTTTCTCTCTTGGCTAGTCTCCCTCTCACTCGGTTGCACTCTCTCTCTTGGCTGGTCTCCCTCTCACTCTGTTGCGCTCTCTTTCTCTCTTGGCTGCCCTCCCTCTGTGTGTGGCTCTCTCTCTCTGCTCTAGTGCTCTAGCTCTCTGTATCTCACTGGCCCCTGTAACTCACCTCCTCAGTCTCCATCACTGGGACCTCTCGTCCCACCTCCTGTAAATCCCGATGTGTGGGCACCATGACTTGTCCTGGGGTCTCCGGTCCTGAACCCCTCACATGTATTCTGCTTTCTCTGAATATTGTGAGCTCACCATTCTCCATCCTCCCCGTTCCCTCTCCAGAGGGCAGCGATTTGTCTTCTTTATTACACGCACATGGGAAATGCCTTAATCAGAGCGATTATCCTGAAGCTCCGACTTAGACCCAAACACCGAGCAGCATTCCAGAGTGGTACCCGTGCCAGGTCACTGCTCCCCAGCCCCGTGTTTTGGCAGCACCATTCATACAGCCATTCCTCATGTGTAATGTCCACACTGGCTGCCCAACGACCTCAGACCCTGTGTCCACCACAAACATGTCCGAATGTATTCACTGGGAGGGTAATTAAAACATCCTGTGTAAAGAATAAAACCCGACAAGACATTGGGGTACAGAGAAATTATATTTTAAAGGTTTCTGCCCTAAGTCAGTGAGACTGCCTTCCAATGAGGGGTCTCGTTGTCTTCCAGGTAAGGGGAGCGCATAGAAAACCGTGTGGTGTATACTGTATGTGGAATAGAAAAATACAAATAATGGTGCAGCCAGTAATATAAAAGTGCACTTGTAACTGTAAGAATGTGTTAATCGCACTCATAGTGTTTAGGTGGGTGTATAGGCATATCAGAGATCCACCGCTCTCTGATGGGAGCAAAATGGTTCAGTATTCCTCTTCAAAGGTTTGTGTGCTGATCTCCAAGTCTCCAGTGGTGATTCTACGCGTTTCGCCGGGGCTTTGTCAGTAATCGATTCCTCGATTCAACCCCGAACCACAATTTTGTATAAAATGTGAATGAAATACTTTGCACTTTACATCTGTCCAATACATCATTGTAGATAGACTACACCATTGAGTCTCTCCTGTTTTCTCCGATCGGCAGGGGATACCAGCACACAAACCTTTGAGGAGGAATACCATTTTGCTCCCATCAGAGAGCGGTGGATCTCTGATATGCCTATACACACACCTAAACTCTGTGAGTGGGATTAACACATTCTTACAGTTAGAAGTTCACTTTTATATTACTGGCTGCACCATTATTTGTATTTTTCTATTCCACATACAGTATACACCACAAGGTTTTCTATGCGCTCCCCTTACCTGGAAGACAACGAGATTGCATTTTGGACCAGAGGACGGCCTAATTCTAGGGTTGTGCTGCTACACATTTACCTTTTTTCCATTTTCCTCACTGTTTGGTGAAGGTTGCACGAATTTATAAAGGTTTTCCCACTGCGCTTATATGTATCCACCTATTGAGAAGCAATTGCACTCGTGTTATCTTTGCTCTACAGTATATAGAGATACATTTATTAGGAGCGCCCGGGTACACCACTTTTCTTTCCAATGAGTGAGTCTGCCATCCTATGAGTGAGACTGCCTTCCAATGAGTGAGACTGCCTTCCAGTGAGTGACTGCTTTCCTATGAGTGAGACTGCCTTCCAATGCGTGACACTGCCTTCCTATGAGTGACCCCGCCTTCCTATGTGCAAGACTGCCTTCCAATGAGTGAGACTACCTTCCAATTAGTGACACTGCCTTCCAATGAGTGACACTGCCTTCCAATGAGAGACTGCCTTCCTATAAGTGAGTCTGCCTTCCTATGAGTGAGACTGCCTTCCAATGAGCGACCCTGTCTTCTAATGAGTGTGACTGGTTTCCAATGAGCGGGACTACATTTCAACGAGTGATACTGCCCTTCAATGAGTGTTAATGACTTCCAATGAACGAGACTGCCTTTCAATGACTGAGACTGCCTTTCAATGACTGAGACTGCCTTTCAATGAGTGAGACTGCCTTTCAATGACTGAAACTGCCTTTCAACGACAGAGACTGCCTTCAAATGAGTGAGACTGCCTTCCAGAGAGTAAGACTACCTTCCAATGAGTGAGACCGCCTTCAGGAGAGTAAGACGACCTTCCAATAAGTGAGACCACCTGCTAATGTGTGACACTACCTTCCAACGAGTGACTGCCTTCCAATCAATGAGACTTGACAGGCCTAAAATGGACAGTGGTTCATTTTTCTCAGCGTTTTGCCGCCCAGTACATACGTGCCACCAGTTTCCTATACACGGTGTCCCCCCGGTCTCTTTACTGTATATCCCCTCTGCCCCTCCTTGACATTGTGATGTGTTAGCCCTGCGCTTACTCCCACTTAGATTGTAAGCTCTTCGGGACAGGGACTTCCTGTGGGGGGATTGTTTTATCCTTCCCTGCATTGTCTCGTGTGTAGAGCACTGAGGACACCGTACGGTAAATGGAAGCTATGCATACATACATTAAGGGGAGGGGAATGATGGATATTGTCTGTGACAAGTCTGCCCTGAGTCCCTGATAATGGCTGCTCTCTCTACTCTCACTCTCTCTCTTGCTGTCTCTCTCACTCTGTTGTGTCTTTCTTTCTTCTCCCCTCGGCTGGTTCTCCCTTATGTGTTGTGCTCTCGGCTGCTCTCTCTCACTCTGTTGCATCCTCTTTCCTCATCTTGGCTGCCTCTCTGTTACTACTACTCCCTCCTCTTTCTGGCTAGTCTCCTCTCTCGCTGTCTCTCTCTTGGCTGGTCTCCCCCTCGCTGCTGTCTTCGCTCTCTTTCTCTTTTACTCTCTTTGCGCTCCTCCCTCTCTTTTTTTCTCTCTGCTCGATCTCTAGCTCTCTGTATCTCACTGGCCCCTGCAACTACACCTCCTCAGTCTCCATCACTGGACCTCGTCGTCCCACCTCCTGTAAATCCCGATGTTTGGGCACCATGACTTGTCCTGGGTCGCCGTCCTGAACCCCCACATGTATTCGAGCTTTCTCTCTGAATATTGTGAGCTCACCATTCTCCATCCTCCCCGTTCCCTCTCCAAGGGCACAATTGCCTTCTTATTATACACGCCATGGGAAATGCCTTAATCAGAGGCGATTATCCTGAAGCTCCGACTTAGACCCAACGCCGAGCAGCATTCCAGAGTGGTACCCCGCAGGCCACTGCTCCCCAGCCCTGTGTTTGGCAGCACCATTCATACAGCCATTTCCTCATGTGTGTATGTCCACACTGGCTGCCCAAATGACCCTCATACCCTTGTGTCCACCCAAACATGTCTGAATGCATTCACTGGGGGGTAATTAAAACTCCTGTGTAAAAGAATAAAACCCGACAAGACATTGGGGGGGTAGCGGAAAATTATATTTGAAAGGTTTCTGCCACAAGTCAGGGAGACTGCCTCAGTCAGGGAGACTCTCCTTCCAATGAGTGAAACTACCTTCCAGAGTGACACTGCCTTCCAATGACTGACGACCTCCAATGCGTGACACTACCTTCCAATGTGTGACACTAACTTCCAATGATGCCCCCTGCCTTCCAATGTGTTGACACTGCCTTCCAATGAGGGATATCTGTTCTAATGAGTGTAATGGCTTCCACTTAGTCCCTGGCCTTCCAATGAGTGACACTGCTCCCTGAGTGAGACTGCCTTCCAATGATTGAGACTGCCTTCCCATTGAGAGCCCTGCTTTCCAATGAGTGATATTGCCTTCCAATGATGAACTGCCTTCTAATAGTGAGGCGGCCTTTCCAATGAGTGTAATGGCTTCAATGAGTGGGACTTGCGTTTCATCAATGAGTGATACTGCCCTCCACGAGTGTGAATGGCTTCCAATGAATCAGACTGCCTTCAATAAGTGAGATTGCCTTCAATAAGTGAGACTGCCTTCCAATGAGTGCACTGCCTTCCAATGAGCGAGACTCTGCTCCAAGGACGGAGCCTTCCAATGAGCAAGACTCCTTCCAATGATGAGACTGCCTTCCAATGAGTCACTGCCTTCCAATGATGGACTGCTTCCAATGAGTGAGCCTACCTGTCCAATGAGTGATACTGGTTTCCAATGATCTAGACTGCCTTCCAATGAATGCCTCTGCCTTCTAATGAGTGAACTCTTCTTCCAATGATTGAGACTGCTTTCCAATGAGTGGGGCTCTCCTTCTAATGAGTGAGACGGCCTTCCAATGAGTGATACTGCCTTTCAATGAGTGATAATGCCCTCCAATGAATGTGAATGGCTTCCCACATGATGAGGACTGCCTTCAATGTTGAGACACTTTCAGTGTGAGACTGCCTTTCACTGCATGAGACTGCCTTCCAATAAGTGAGACTACCTTTCAATGATTAACTATACCTTTCACATGTGTGAGATATACCTTTAATGAGTGATACGCCTTCCAATGAGTGAGACTGCCTTCCAATGAGTGAGACTACCTTAATGAGTGATACAGCCTTCCAATGAGTGACCTGTCTTCTAATTAGTGACTCTTCCTTCCAATGATTGAGACTGCTTTCTATGATTGAAACTCCCTTCCACAATGAGGACTCTGTCTTCCAATATGTGAGACTACCTTCCAATGAGTGTACTACTGCCTCAATGAGTGATACTGCCTTCCAATGATGGAGACTGCGCCTTTCAATGAATGACCTGTGCCTTTCAATGAGTGACTGTTTGCAGTGTACATGCAACTAAACACGCGGGGTCTTGACAAGGCTATTTATTTAGCCTTAAAAAAAATACAGTACACAAAACAAAATAGCTTCTCTCAGCAGACCAAACAAAATTGCTTATCTTCAGCGTGGCAAACAAAGCAGTTTCTCTTTAGCATGGCAAAACAAAGCAAGTTTCTCTTCAACATGCAGGACACACAGTTCAATAAACCATGTACTTGCAAACAGACCTTCTCTCAGTATCCCTCCAGTACCTCACTCCTGTCTCTGACCAGCTAGCCTGCAGTGTGCATCCTGGGGTTTTTAACACACCTTGATAAGAGCACTGGGATCCAACTAATTGCCATGAGCTTCCCACTGAAGTTAACCTCATCACTTGCTTACTGCAGACAACATGCCTGCCAGGCATATAGCGGTTGGGCTTTTATTTCCCTGTCACATTCCTCCCCTGTTAGTGTGTGGTGGCTGGGGCTACGCACGGCTGAAGCCCGACCATCCACCCCTTCTCTAGATAGAAATCGCATTTGCGTTCTCTTTCCCGCCTTGCTGAATCTCAAGAGAAGGGTTGGAGGGCCATATACCACCTAGTTAATCTAGCATTGGAATCTTTCATACTATTTAACCACTTCAGTGAGCATTGGTCCGTCACCATAGTAAAATGGACTCCTGCCAGGTAATGCCTTAAAGGTCTCCGATTGCCCACTATTTACTGGCGAGGCACATCCTTCTCATCCACTGAGTAGTTTTTTTTTTTCCCTCGGAACAATTTCCTACCTCAGGAAAAAGGATAGGGTGTTTCACTCCCTCAACTGTTGTGACACACCGCCCCTAGCCTATCCTCTTCTGATGCATACCGTTTGCACTACAAAAGGCCTGTTGAAGTCTGGGCTTTCTAAGACGGACCCTCTATAACACCCTTTTTTTTTGTTCCTCAAATGCTCTCTGACACTCGTCCAGTTTCAGGATGACATTTTAGCACAAACCTTTATGTGACAGATTCAGGGTCACCACTTTTTGTGAGGTCGTTTAAAGGGGCCTTCCTTCCGATTAGTTCGGTATGAACCGCTGTTAGTATCCTCTAAAACCCAGCAGAGAGTGTACTTTGCGTTTTTGTTGGGGGGTCGGATCTTCTTTCCGGGAAACTACCATTGTCGCTAGTGGCTCTTACTTTTCCCACCTCCCACTGCATACTCTATATTTGGTTTGCTGCCTTACCCAAGGCACATTTCTTAGGGTTGGCTGTGACCCTGCCTCTCTTAGAGAATTTGCGGCGCCTGCACTTCATCGCTATTTAATGGGCCCGCCAGTGTTTACTATAAATGACAATGTCATCTAGGTAGGTCTGCGGCAAAAGTCTATAGGGTCCAGGCAACCTTATCCATGAGTCTCTGAATGTGGCTGGGTCTCATGACAGTCCAAATGTGCATTGTTACAAACTGGTATAACCCATGGGAGTGGCAAGGCCTTTTTGTGCCACTTGGACTTTTACTCTAGTGGTATTTGCCAGTATCCTTTTGGTTAGTCCACAGCGTAAGGAATAAATCCGCGTTCACAAGGGCGGTCAATTAATTTGTCCACCCTTGGCATCGGATATGCGTCAAACTTAGGATAACCGCATTTGACCTTTCGGAGGTCCCCAAAATCTTACTTCCCATCGGGTTAAGGGACCATAATTAGTGGACTTAACACTCTCACTGCATGATTCTCTCATCACTCCTGTGTTAACATTTCTGTACCTCCTTCTCTACCCAAGGCGCCTACGTCTTTTCAGGCAACCTATAACGCCGGGAACGTACTTTTCTTCCAGGGTGCTCGATCGCATGTGAAATTAAGTTACGTTTTGCCCGGTAATCAAGAACAAAACATCTGGAATTGTGTATTATTTTGCTAACAAGTCCCCATTTTTGTTCAGAGGACAGACTGTTTTTACCCATTGGGATTTTATCGTCAACCCCCACGATTTCTCCTCCGTGGGGAGAGTGTGACTGCTTTCTAATGATTGAAACTACCTTCCAATGAGTGATACTGCCTTCCAATGAGTGAGACTGCCTTCAATGAGTGAGACCTCCTTCAGGAGAGTAAGACTACCTTCCAATAAGTGAGACCACCTGCTAATGTGTGACACTACCTTCCAACGAGTGACTGCCTTCCAATGAATGAGACTTGACAGACCTGAAATGGACAGTGGTTCATTTTTCTCAGCGTTTTGCCGCCCAGTACACACGTGCCACCAGTTTCCCATACACGGTGTGTCCCCCGGTCTCCTTACTGTATATCCCCTCTGCCCCTCCTTGACATTGTGACGCGTTAGCCCTGCGCTTACTCCCACTTAGATTGTAAGCTCTTCGGGACAGGGACTTCCTGTGGGGTGATTGTTTTATCCTTCCCTGCATTGTCTCGTGTGTAGAGCACTGAGGACACCGCAGGCGCTACGTACGGTAAATGGAAGCTATGCATACATACATTAAGGGGAGGGGAATATTGTCTGGGACAAGCATGCCTGAGTCCCCTGATAAATGGCTGCTCTCTCTACCTCTCTCTCTTGGCTGGTCTTCTCACTCTGTTGTGCTTTCTTTCTCCCTCGGCTGGTCTCCCTTTATGTGTTGTGCTCTCGGCTGCTCTCTCTCACTCTGTTGCACTCTCTTTCTCTCTTGGCTGCCTCTCTGTTACTCCCTCTCTTTCTTGGCTAGTCTCCCTCTCTCTCTGTCTCTCTCTTGGCTGGTCTCCCCCTCACGCTGTTGCGCTCTCTTTCTCTCTTGGCTGCCCTCCCTCTCTGTGTTGCTCTCTGCTCTAGTGCTCTAGCTCTCTGTATCTCACTGGCCCCTGCAACTCACCTCCTCAGTCTCCATCACTGGGACCTCTCGTCCCACCTCCTGTAAATCCCGATGTGTGGGCACCATGACTTGTCCTGGGGTCTCCGGTCCTGAACCCCTCACATGTATTCTGCTTTCTCTGAATATTGTGAGCTCACCATTCTCCATCCTCCCCGTTCCCTCTCCAGAGGGCAGCAATTTGCCTTCTTTATTACACGCACATGGGAAATGCCTTAATCAGAGCGATTATCCTGAAGCTCCGACTTAGACCCAAACGCCGAGCAGCATTCCAGAGTGGTACCCGTGCCAGGCCACTGCTCCCCAGCCCTGTGTGTTGGCAGCACCATTCATACAGCCATTCCTCATGTGTAATGTCCACACTGGCTGCCCAAATGACCTCAGACCCTGTGTCCACCCAAAACATGTCTGAATGCATTCACTGGGAGGGTAATTAAAACATCCTGTGTAAAGAATAAAACCCGACAAGACATTGGGGTACAGAGAAATTATATTTGAAAGGTTTCTGCCACCAAGTCAGGGAGACTGCCTCAGTCAGGGAGACTGCCTTCCAATGAGTGAAACTACCTTCCAATGAGTGACACTGCCTTCCAATGACTGAGACTACCTTCCAATGCGTGACACTACCTTCCAATGTGTGACACTAACTTCCAATGAGTGACCCTGCCTTCCAATGTGTGACACTGCCTTCCAATGAGGGATACTGCATTCTAATGAGTGTGAATGGCTTCCAATTAGTCACTCGGCCTTCCAATGAGTGACACTGCCTTCCAATGAGTGAGACTGCCTTCCAATGAGTGAGACTGCCTTCCAATGAGAGACACTGCTTTCCAATGAGTGATATTGCCTTCCAATGAGTGAACCTGCCTTCTAATGAGTGAGGCGGCCTTCCAATGAGTGTGAATGGCTTCCAATGAGTGGGACTGCGTTTCAATGAGTGATACTGCCCTCCAACGAGTGTGAATGGCTTCCAATGAATCAGACTGCCTTTCAATAAGTGAGATTGCCTTTCAATAAGTGAGACTGCCTTCCAATGAGTGACACTGCCTTCCAATGAGCGAGACTGCCTTCCAATGAGCGAGACTGCCTTCCAATGAGCAAGACTGCCTTCCAATGAGTGAGACTGCCTTCCAATGAGTCACTGCCTTCCAATGAGTGAGACTGTCTTCCAATGAGTGAGACTACCTTCCAATGAGTGATACTGGTTTCCAATGAGCGAGACTGCCTTCCAATGAATGACTCTGCCTTCTAATGAGTGACTCTTCCTTCCAATGAGTGAGACTGCTTTCCAATGAGTGGGGCTGCCTTCTAATGAGTGAGACGGCCTTCCAATGAGTGATACTGCCTTTCAATGAGTGATAATGCCCTCCAATGAATGTGAATGGCTTCCAATGAATGAGACTGCCTTTCAATGAGTGAGACTACCTTTCAATGTGTGAGACTGCCTTTCAATGCATGAGACTGCCTTCCAATAAGTGAGACTACCTTTCAATGAGTGAGACTACCTTTCAATGTGTGAGACTACCTTTAAATGAGTGATACTGCCTTCCAATGAGTGAGACTGCCTTCCAATGAGTGAGACTACCTTTAAATGAGTGATACAGCCTTCCAATGAGTGACCCTGTCTTCTAATTAGTGACTCTTCCTTCCAATGAGTGAGACTGCTTTCTAATGATTGAAACTACCTTCCAATGAGGGACTCTGTCTTCCAATGAGTGAGACTACCTTCCAATGAGTGATACTGCCTTCCAATGAGTGATACTGCCTTCCAATGAGTGAGACTGCCTTTCAATGAATGACTCTGCCTTTCAATGAGTGACTGTTTGCAGTGTACATGCAACTAAACACGCGGGGTCTTGACAAGGCTTATTTATTTAGCCTTAAAAAAAAATACAGTACACAAAACAAAATAGCTTCTCTTCAGCAGACAAAACAAAATTGCTTATCTTCAGCGTGGCAAACAAAGCAGTTTCTCTTTAGCATGGCAAACAAAGCAGTTTCTCTTCAACATGCAGGACACAACAGTTCATAAACCATGTACTTTGCAAACAGACCTTCTATCAGTAATCCCTCCAGTAACTCACTCCTGTCTCCTGACCAGCTAGCCTGCATGTGTGCACATCCTGGGGTTTTTAACACACCTTGATTAAGCAGCTGGGATCCAACTAATTGCCATGAGCTTCCCAGCTGAAGTTAACCTCATCACTGCTGTACTGCAGACTAAACATGTCTGCCAGGCATATAGCTGGTGGCTTTTATTTACCCTGTCACATTCCTCCCCTGTTAGTGTGTGGCTGGGGCTACGCACGGCTGAAGCCCGACCATCCACCCCTTCTCTAGAATAGAAATCAGCATTTGCGTTCTCTTTTCCCGGCCTGTGCTGAATCTCAAATGAGAAGGGTTGGAGGGCCATATACCACCTAGTTAATCTAGCATTGGAATCTTTCATACTATTTAACCACTTCAGTGGAGCATGGTCCGTCACCAGAGTAAAATGGACTCCTGCCAGGTAATGCCTTAAAGTCTCGATTGCCCACTTTACTGCGAGGCACTCCTTCTCAATCACTGAGTAGTTTTTTCCCTCGGGAACAATTTCCTACTCAGGAAAAGGATAGGGTGTTCAACTCCCTCAAACTGTTGTGACAACACTGCCCCTAGCCCTATCTCTGATGCATCCGTTTGCACTACAAAAGGCCTGTTGAAGTCTGGGCTTCTAAGGACGGGACCCTCTGATAGACACCTTTTTATGTCCTCAAAGGCTCTCTGACACTCCCTTGACCATACCACTTGTGTAGGGGCACACTTTTTTGTGAGGTCCGTTAAAGGGGCCTTCACTTCCGAGTAGTTCGGGATGAACCGCTGGTAGTATCCTGCTAAACCCAGCAGAGAGTGTACTTGCGTTTTTGTTTGGGGGGTCGGATCTTCTTCCAGGGAAACTACCTTGTCGGCTAGTGGCCTTACTTTTCCACCTCCCACTGCATACCCTAAGTATTTGGTTTCTGCCTTACCCAAGGCACATTTCTTAGGGTTGGCTGTGAGCCCTGCCTCTCTTAGAGATTTGAGGACCACTTTCAGCCTATTTAGATGGGCCCGCCAGTGTTTACTATAAATGACAATGTCATCTAGGTAGGCTGCGGCATAAGTCCTATAGGGTCTCAGCACCTTATCCATGAGTCTCTGAAATGTGGCTGGGGCTCCATGCAGTCCAAATGGCATTGTTACAAACTGGTATAAACCCATGGGAGTGGCAAAGGCTGTTTTGCACTTGGACTTTTACTCTAAGGGTATTTGCCAGTATCCTTTTGTTAAGTCCAGCGTGGATATAAATTCCGCGTTACCAAGGGCGTCAATTAATTTGTCCACCCTTGGCATCGGATATGCGTCAAACTTGGATACCGCATTGACCTTTCGGAGGTCCACACAAAATCTTACCTTCCCATCGGGTTTAGGGACCATAATTAGTGGACTACACCTCTCACTGCATGATTCCTCAATCACTCCTGTGTAACATTTCTTGTACCTCCTTCTCTACCAGGGCCCTACGACTTTCAGGCAACCTATAACGACGGGAACGTACTTTTACTCCAGGTGCTGTCTCGATCGCATGTGAAATTAAGTTAGTTTGCCCTGGTAAATCAGAAAAAACATCATGGAATTGTGTAATTATTGCTAACAAGTCCCCTTTTTGTTCAGAGGACAACTGTTTACCCATTGGGATTTTATCGTCACCCACGATGTTCTCCCGTGGGGGCTGAGGACCCAAGTCCGTTTCTTCCCACACCGGGTAGATGAATAGAGACCGCTGCATCTTCCAGGGTTTCAGCAAATTCACATGGTAAATGTGTTTACCCTTCCTGGACCCTGGTTGAGCGATCCCGTAATCCACATCACCCGTGCGGCGGAGTACTTCAAATGGGCCCTGCCATTTGGCCAGGAGTTTACTCTCGCAACTGGGTAATAATAACATCACCTGGTCTCCCGGGTGAAACACTCTCATGCGAGCATTCTGATTGTAATGTCTCTCCTGACTATCCTGGGCTGATCTAAGATTCTCCCTGGCAAAATGGCCGACCACATCTAGGCGCTTCCTAAGGTCTAGTACATATTGCAGGGTATTCTTAGAAGGGGACCGCTGTTCCTCCCAGGACTCCTTTAGGAGGTCTAGGATACCCCGGGGTTGGTTGCCATAGAGAAGTTCAAATGGAGAGAATCCCGTGGAGGCCTGGGGAACTTCCCGCACTGCAAACAGCAGAAAAGGGAGAAGTACATCTCAGACTCTCTTCTCTGAATCTACAAATTTCCTCAGCATCCCTTTTAGAGTTCGGTTAAATCTTTCCACCAATCCGTCAGTCTGTGTTTAGTAGACCGATGTCCTAACAGTCTTGACCTCTAGTAATTTTAAGACATCCTGCATCAGTTTAACCATAACATTTGTACCTTGGTCTGTCAACATAACCTGGGGAAGTCCAACACGTGAGAACCGCTCCAACAACTTGTTGGCTACTTGCTTCGCCGTTGCTGTTCTCAGGGGGAACGCCTCAGGATATCTTGTTGCATAATCAACTATTACAAGAATAAACCTGTGTCCTTTCGCAGAAGGTTCTAGAGGTCCTACCAAGTCTACCCCAATCCTCTCAAAGGGAACTGACACCAAGGGTAGAGGAACCAAAGGGGCTGGTTTTTGTCCCTTTGGACTAGTTAGCTGGCACTCCGGACATGCCGCATATAACTTAGCAATATCACTATGCATCCCTGGTCAATAGAATCGGGACGAAATACGGTCCAATGTTTTATCCCTGCCCAGGTGACCACCCCAAGGGACAGTATGGGCTAGAGTGAACATAGATTTAACAAACGCCTCGGGAACCAATATCTGTCTGGTCTGCCTATTCACCCTATACAGGATATCATTTGATAATTCAAAATGGGGGAATACTATCACCCCCTGTCAATTTAAAATCTGCTCATCAATTTTTCTTTTACGGCCAATACCAATCCCCAGTCTTTTTTAGAGATACTACGGGGAAGGAGTGGGCGAGGTGGGGGTCAGAGAGGAAGGGGCGAAAAACCAGACGAGGCAAGGGAAAAACTAAGAAACAGAGAGATATGGGGATACAGGGGCAGAGGGAGGAATTGGAAGAGGCATTATCGCCAGCCCCAATAAAAGATCAAAATGAACTACAAGTGATTAATTTAACAACTATCACCCTCACACCCCTACAAGAACAGGTCCTTAAAAAACGCCTGTCATTTACTCCATCATGTAATTTTGATGGGTTTAATTGGGTCAAAGATATGAACCTCTTTGGCCGGAAACTAGCTCTAAAGAAATTCCATAAAAGAAGGGAAACATTGACCCTACCCCAGGAATTTCTAGAACTAGCAGATTATCAAGATTGCGAATACTTAAGAACCCTCATGTCCTTAGAGGATGATAACAACAAAGTACCTGGCCATGGCCCCTTCACTACCCTCAAACCAAAAAGTCGATTTACACCATCAATAAGCTCAGATACTAATATCAGTATGTTTCTCAAATTAGTAACCAGGGATTTACAAATAATGTCCTCAAGGGGGGGACAGGAGAATATGACAAAAAAAGAAAAAAGAAAAAAGTGCCTTAAAAGAACTAACAGAACTAAAGGGGATCATAATCAAACCCTCTGATAAAGGGGGAAACATTGTTATTTTGGAAGAAGAAAGATATGTTTTAGAGAATGTTAGGCTACTTAGTGACAAAAGCTGCTATGAAGTACTACCACATGATCCAACTATCACCTACTTTAAAGACCTTCGGAAAATCTTACAGGAAGGCCTAGATAGTAAAGTGATATCACAGCAGGAATTTAAATACATGTTGGTTGAGAAGCCAAAAGTAGCCACATTCTATAGCATACCGAAACTCCATAAAAACGCAAAGAATCCCCCAGGAAGACCGATTGTTTCCGGGATTGAGTCTCTTAATGAACACGCTAGTACTTACTTAGATCAAGTCCTGAGACCATATGTGACCAGCCTCCCTTCCCACACGATAGATACCACTGATACAGATCTCTAAAAATACATTTCTAGCATCATTAGATATAGAATCTCTGTATACTAGTATACAACATCCAGTGGGGATTGGAGCTGTGTCACATTTTCTAAGAGCTAGAAGTTCTGAGTATCTAAAACATAATGAATTTATACTCAAACTCCTCAATTTCGTTTTGAAACATAATGACTTTAAGATTTTAAGAAGCAATCTGAGGTAATGAGCAAAAAATTCTTAAATTTATACTCAAACTCCTCAATTTCGTTTTGAAACATAATGACTTTGTCTAAATTTAAGATTTTTTGCTATTCCTACAGATGCTTCCTTAAAATCTTTGATGGTGGAACAGTTTTTTTTACTCTTAAAAATTGTCTCACAGGGATTCCTCAATGTTGAGGTGTGGATGGTGGCTTGTGACAGTAGTAGTTATTGGGTGGCTGGTGTGGTTTTGTGTATGAACGCTGTATTGCAAGTAACCCTGTTCATATTTGAATTTCCAAGGGTCCAGAAAAAGTTATCTGTCCTGGTTAATTTCACTGATAAGCGCAAGTTGAAGTTGTGGTCATTATCGGTTCATAGCCTTCACAAAGTTGTTAAACTCTGCCACTGTTCCACTCCACAGAAAACAACAACGTCGTCAATGTAGCGCGAGACCACAGTTCGACGTGTTGTGTAAGGTGTTGCATGTCTGGATGATAACTTGGTCTCCTCCTCACACCATCCAAGGTAAAATTGGCATACGTTGGTGCACATGTCGTGCCCCAAATCACAGTCCCTTGAGTTGGTGGAAAAAAATATTGTGAACAAAAAGTCATCATATGTTTCAAAACGAATGAGGAGTTTGAGTATAAATTCATTTATGTTTTAGATACTCAGAAACTTCTAGCTCTTAGAAAATGTGACACAGCCAACACCACTGGATGTTGTATACTAGTATACAGAGATTCATATCTATGATGCTAGAAATGGATTTTAGAGATCTGTAGCAGTGGTATCTACGTGTGTGGGAAGGGAGGCTGGTCACATATGGTCTCAGGACTTGATTAAGTAAGTACTAGAGTGTTCATAAGAGACTCAATCCCGGAAACAATCGGTCTTCCTGGGGGATTCTTTGCGTTTTTATGGAGTTTCGGTATGCTATAGAATGTGGCTACTTTTGGCTTCTCAACCAACATGTATTTAAAATTCCTGCTGTGATATCAACTTTACTATCTAGGCCTTCCTGTAAGATTTTCCGAAGGTCTTTAAAGTAGTGTGATAGTTGGATCATGTGGTAGTACTTCATAGCAGCTTTTGTCACTAAGTAGCCTAACTCATCTTAAAACATATCTTTTTCTTCCAAAATAACAATGTTTCCCCCTTTATCAGAGGGTTTGATTATGATCCCCTTTAGTTCTGTTAGTTTTCTTTTAAGGCAACTTTTTTCTTTTTTCTTTTTTTGTCTATTCTCCTGTCCCCCCTTGAGGACATTATTGGTAACACCTGGTTACTATTTGAGAAACATACTGATATTAGTATCTGAGCTTATTGATGGTGTAAATCGACTTTTTGGTTTGAGGGTAGTGAAGGGCCATGGCCAGGTACTTTGTTGATCATCCTCTAAGACAATGAGGGTTCTAAGTATTCGCAATCTTGATAATCTGCTAGTCTAGAAATTCCTGGGTAGGGTCAATGTTTCCCTTCTTTTATGGAATTTCTTTAGAGCTAGTTTCCGCCTCCGCAAAGAGGTTCATCTCTTTGACCCAATTAAACCCATCAAAATTACATGATGGAGTAAATGACAGGCGTTTTTTTAAGGACCTGTTCTGTAGGGGTGGTGTGAGGGTGATAGTTGTTAAATTAATCATTGTAGTTCATTTTGATCTTTATTGGGGCTGGCGATAATGCCTCTCCAATTCCTCCCTCTGCCCCTGTATCCCCATATCTCCTCTGTTTCTTAGTTTTTCCCTTGCCTCGTTGGTTTTTTCGCCCCCTTCCTCTCTGACCCCCACCTGCCCATCCTTCCCGTAGTATCTCTAAAAAAGACTGGGGATTGGTATTGGCCGTAAAAGAAAAATTGATGAGCAGATTTTAAATTGACAGGGGGTGATAGTATTCCCCCATTTTGAATTATCAAATGATATCCTGTATAGGGTGAATAGGCAGACCAGAAGATATTGTTCCCGAGGCGTTTGTTAAATCTATGTTCACTCTAGCCCATACTGTCCTTGGGGGAGTCACCTGGGCAGGGATAAAAAACATTGGACACCGTATTTCGTCCCGATTCTATTGACAGGGATGCATAGGATATTGCTAAGTTATATGTGCGGCATGTCCGGAGTGCCAGCTAACAGTCCAAAGGGACAAAAACCAGCCCCTTTGGTTCCTCTACCCTTGGTGTCAGTTCCTTTGAGGATTGGGTAGACTTGGTAGGACCTCTAGAACCTTCTGCGAAAGGACACAGGTTTATTCTTGTAATAGTTGATTATGCACACAGATCCTGAGGCGTTCCCCCTGAGAACCAGCAAACGGCGAAGCAAGTAGCCCAACAAGTTTTGGAGCGGTTCTCACGTGTTGGAACTTCCCCAGGTTATGTTGACTAGACAGCCAAGGTACAAATGTTATGGTAAACTGATGCAGGATGTCTTAAAATTACTAGAGGTCAGAATGTTAGGCATCGGTCTACTAAACACAAGACTGACGATTGGTGGAACGATTTAAACCAACTCTAAAAGGGATGCTGAGGAAATTTGTAGATTCAGAGAGAGAGTCTGAGATGTACTTCTCCCTTTTCTTGCTGTTTGCAGTGCGGAAGTTCCCCAGGCCTCCACGGGTTCTCTCCATTTGAATACTCTATGGCAACCAACCCCGGGGATCCTAGACCTCCTAAAGGGTCCTGGGAGGAACACGGTTCCCCTTCTAAGATACCCTGCACAAATGCTACTAGACCTTAGGAAGCGCCTAATGTGGTCGGCCAATTTTGCCGGGAGAATCTTAGATCAGCCCAGGTATGTCAAGAGAAGAGACATTACAATCAGGACATGCTCGCATGAGAGGTTTCACCGGGAGACCAGGTGATGTTTATTATTACCCAGATTGCGAGAGTAAAACTCCTGGCCCAAAGGCAGGGCCCATTTGAAGTACTCCGCCCGCACACGGGTGATGGTGGATACGGATCGCTCAACCAGTGGTCCAGGAAGGGTAAAATCATTACCATGTGAATTTGCTGTGAAACCTGGAAGTGCAGCGGTCTCTACTTCATTACCGGGGTGGGGAAGAGAAAACGGACTTGGGTCCTCAGCCCCCACGGGGAGAACATCGTGGGGGGACGATAAAATCCCAATGGGTAAACAGCTGTCCTCTGAACAAAAAACTGGGACTTGTTAGCAATAATTACACATTCCATGATGTTTTTTCTGATTTACCAGGGCAAAACAACTTATTTCACATGCGATCGAGACAGCACCTGGAGAAAAGTACGTTCCCGTCGCGTGTATAGGTTTGCCTGAAAGAGTAGGGCCGCTTCGGTAGAGAAGGATGGTACAGAAATGTTAACAAAGGAGTGATGAGATGAATCATGCAGTGAGAGTGTAAGTCACACATATGGTCCCTAAACCCGATTGGGAAGGATAAGATTTTTGTTGGGACTCCCGAAAGGTCAATCTGCGTGTTATCCAAGTTTGACGCATATCCGATGCCAAGGGTGGACACAATTAATTGACCGCCCTTCGTAACGCGGATTTATATCCACGCTGGACGTAACCAAAAGGATACTGGCAAATAACCGTAGAGTAAAAGTCAAGTAGGCAAAAAGGCCTTTGCCACTCCCATGCGGTTATACCAGTTTGTAACAATGCACATTTGGACTGACTATGGAGACCCAGACCACATTTCAGAGACTCATGGATAAGGTGCTGAGACCCTATAGGACTTATGCCGGAGCCTAACCTAGATGACATTGTCATTTATAGTAAACACTGGCGGGCCCATCTAAATAGGCTGAAAGTTGGGCCCGCAAATCTCTAACGAGAGAGGGCAGGGGTCACAGCCAACCCTAAGAAATGTGCCTTGGGTAAGGCAGACCAAAATACTAGGGATGCAGTGGGAGGTGGAAAAGTAAGAGCCACTAGCCGACAAGGTAGTTTCCCCTGAAGAAGACCCGACCCCCCAAACAAAAACGCAAGTACACTCTCTGCTGGGTTTAGCAGGATACTAACAGCGGTTCATCCGAACTACATCGGAAGTGGAAGGCCCCTTTAAAGACCTCACAAAAAGGGTTGCCCTCCATCTGTCACATAGGATGCTCGAGGGATAGTGTCAGAGAGTTGAGTGTCAGAGGCATTTGAGGACACAAAAAAAATAAGGTGCTATCAGAGGGTCCCGTCTTAGAAAGCCCAGACATTCAACAGGCCTTTTGTAGTGCAAAACGGATGCATCAAGAGATAGGGCTAGGGCGTGTGTCACAACAGTTTGAGGGAGTTGAACACCCTATCCTTTTCCTGAGTAGGAAATTGTTCCCGAGGGAAAAAAAACTACTCAGTGACTTGAGAAGGAGGACCTCGCCGTAAAGTGGGCAATCGAGACCTTTAAGGCATTACCTGGAGGAGAGTCATTTTGAACCTATGTGACGGACCATGCTCCACTGAAGTGGTTAAATAGTATGAAAGATTCCATGCTAGATTAAACTAGGTGGTATATGGCCTCCAACCCTTCTCATTTGAGATTCAGCACAGGCCGGGAAAGAGAGAACGCAAATGCTGATTTCTATTCTAGAGAAGGGGGGATGGACGGGCTTCAGCCGTGCGTAGCCCCAGCCACACACATAACAGCGGGAGGAATGTGACACGGTAAATAAAAGCCACAGCTACTATGCCTGGCAGACATGTTTAGTCTGCAGAGTACAGCAGTGATGAGGTTAACTTCAGTGGGAAGCTCATGGCAATTAGTTGGATCCCAGTGCTTAATCTAAGGTTGTGTTAAAAAACCCAAGGATGTGCACACCTGCAGGCTAGCTGGTCAGGAGACAGGAGGAGTTACTGGAGGGATTAACTGATAAGAAGGTTGTTTGCAAAGTACATGGTTAGGAACTGTTTGGTGTCCGGGCATGTTGAGAGAAACGCTTTGTTTGCCATGCTAAGAGAAAACTGCTTGTTTGCCACGCTGAAGATACAATTTTGTTGGGTCTGCTGAAAGAGAAGCTATTGTGTTTGGGTACTGTATTTTTTTTAAGGCTAAATAAATAAAGCCTTGTCAAGACCCCGCGTGTTTAGTTGCATGTACCCTGAACAACAGTCACTCATTGAAAGGCAGAGTCATTCATGAAAGGCACGTCTCACTCATTGGAAGGCGTTACATATCATTCGAAGGCAGGTATCACTCATTGGAAGGTAGTCTCACTCATTGGAAGACAGAGTCCCTCATTGGAAGGTAGTTTCAATCATAGAAAGCAGAGCTCTCACTCATTGGAAGAATGAGGTCTACATTAGAAGACAGGGTCACGTCATTGGAAGTGCTGTTCACTCATTAAAGGTAGTCTCACTATTGGAAGGCAGTTCTCACTCATTGGAAGGCGTATCACTCATTTAAAGGTGTCTCACACATGAAAGGTAGTCTCCACTCATGAAAGGTAGCTCACTTATTGGAAGGCAGTCTCATGCATGGGAAAGGCAGTCTCACACATGAACAGGTTAGTCTCACTCATAGAACGTCTTCATCATTGGATAAGCCATTCCACATTCATTGGAGGGCATGATCACTCATTGAAAGGCAGTATCACATTGGAAGGCGTCTCATTCTTGAAGGAGCCCCACTCATTGGAAAGCAAGTCTCACTCATTGGAAGAAGAGTACTCATAAAGACGAAGGCAGAGTTAGTTCATTGGAACAGGCAAGAGTATCGACTCATTGGAAACCAGTACACTCATTGGAGGTAGTCTCACTCATTGGAGACACATATCACTCATGGAGGCAGGGACTCATTGGAAGGCAGTCTCACTCATTGGAAGGCAACAGTTGCTTCATTGGAAGGCACGAGTCTCGCTCATTGAAGCGTCTCGCTTGGAAGGCAGTGTCACTCATTGAAGGCAGTCTCACTTATGTGAAAGGCAATCTCACTTATTGAAAGGCAGTCTGATTCTTGGGAACCATTCACACTCGTTGGAGGGCAGAGTATCACTCATTGAAACGCAGTAGTCCCACTCATTGAAGCCATTCACACTCATTGGGAAGGCCGCCTCAACTATTAGAAGGGAAGGGTTCATCATTGGAAGGCAATATCACTCATGCTGAAAGCAGTGTCTCTCATTGGGAAGGCAGTCTCACTCATTGGAAGGGCAGGCTCACTCATTGGAAGGCAGTGTCACTCATGTGGAAGGCCGAGTGACTAATTTGGAAGCCATTCACACCTCATTAGAAGCAGTATCCCTATGGAAGGCATGAGTGTCACACTTGGAGGCAGGACCAGGGTCCACTCATTGGAATTTAGTGGTCACACAATTGGAAGGTAGTGTCAAGTCCTTCCATTGGCAGGCAGTCGCACTCCAAGTGGAAGCAGTGTCACTCAGGTGTTCACTCATTGGAACGGCAGTCTCCCTGACGAGGGCAGGTATCCCTGAACTAGTTGGCGAAACCTTCAAATATAAATTTCTCCTGTACGCCAATGTCTTGTCGGGTTTTTCAGTCTTTCATCCAGGCATAGTTTAATTACCCCCCAAGTGAATGCATCACAACTTTGTGTTGTGGACACAGGGATGAGGTCGCCATTTGGGCAGCCAGGTGGACCATTACAATGCCAGGAATGGCGTTGTAGCAATGAGTGCTGCCAACACACAGGGCTGGGGAACAGTGGCTGGGCAACGGTGTACCGGCCACCTGGATCATCTAGCTCCGCGTTTCGGGTCTAAGTCTGGAGCTTCAGGAATAATCGCTCTGATTAGGCATCCAGTGGAGCTGAAAAGAGACATCGTGTTAATCAACGAAGTCAAATTGCTTCCCTTCTGGGCGAGGTAACGGGTGAGGTGGATGGGAAAATGGTGAGTTTCTACACATATTCTAGGAACGCAGAGAACTCTGGACGGGGTTCAGGTCACCTTGGAGACCCCTGTTGGAGCCTGACAAGTAATGGTGCCCACACGATCGGGGATGTAACAGGGAGGTGGGACGACGAGGGTCCAGTGATGAGACTGAGGAGGTGCAGTTGCAGGGGACCAGTGAGATAAGAGTAGTGAGCAAAGAGCAGAGGAGCAACGACGAGAGACGAGGGATGGCCAAGAGAGAAAAGAGAGCTGAAGCCGTCGTTATGGGGGACCAGGCCAAGAGAGAGACAGAGAGAGGGAGGACTGGCCAAGAAGAGATGGGAGGCGTTAAACATCGTCGTATAACAGAGAGGCAGCCAAGAGAGAAGAGAGATTGCAACAGAGTGAGAGGAGGCGACGACCGAGAGCACAACACATAACGGTAGAACCAGCCCGAGGGAGAAAGAAACGCAAACAGAGTGAGAAGACCAGCCAGAGGAGATGGTAGAGAGAGCAGCCATTTATCAGGGGGATCATGCACTGTCTATTTGTCCCACGGACAATATTCCCCTCCCTTAATGGATTCTGTAATCCTAGTGTGCCATTTAGACCGGTGTCACGTTCGAGATGCTCTACACACCGAGACAATGCGAGGAAGGATAAACAATCCCCCCACCAGGACAAGTTCCCTGTCCCGAAGAGCTTACAATTCGAAGTGGGAGTAAGCGCCCGAGGCTAAACATCAAAATGTCAAGGAGGGGCAGAGGTGATATTACAGTAAAGAGAACGGAGGGGAAAACGTGTATAGCGAACTGGGTCTGGCACGTTATGTACTGGGCGGCAAAACGCTGAGAAAAATGAACCATGTCATTTAGGCCTGTCAAGGTCTCATTGATTGGAATGGCAGTCACTAGTTGGAATGGTAGGGTCAAACAATTAAGCGGTGCGTCTCACTTATTGGAAGGTCGTTCTTACTTCATGAAGGCGGATTGGGTCGCACTCATTGGAATGGCTAGTTTACTAATCTGGAAAGGCAGTCTCAATCATTTGAAGGCAAAGTATATGTGGTTGAAAGGCAGTTTCAGTCAGTGCAAAGGCACAAGTCTCATCAGTTGAAAGGCAATTGATGTCTCGTCATGAAAGGCAGGTCAGTCATTGAAAGGCACAGTCTTCTCGTCATTGGAAGTCATTAACACTAATTGAAGGGCAGTATCACCGTTGAAAGTAGTCCCGTCATGGAAATACCAGTCACACTCATTGGAGACCAGGGGTCGCCATTGGAAAGGCAAGCTCACTCATAGGAAGGCAGACTACTTATAGGAAGGCAGTCTCTAATTGGAAGGCAGGGCACCATTGGAAGGCAGGGCACTAATTGGAAGGTAGTCTCACTAATTGGAAGGCAGTCTTTGAACATAGAAGGCGGGGTCACTGGTCAATCATAGGAAGGCCGTGTAACGCGATTGGAAAGGCACCAGGCCAGTCTCATCATAGGAAAGCCAGTCACTAACTGGAGGGCAGTTCTCACTAATTGGAAGGCAGTCTCACTCTCGGAGGCAGACTCACGCATTGAAAGAAAAGTGGGTACCGGGCGCTCCTACAAATGTATCTCTAATTATGTAGAGCAAGACAAAGAAACACGAGTGCAATTGCTTCTCAATAGGTGAGATTACTTATAAGCGCAGTGGGGAAAACTTATAAATCGCTTGCAACATTCACCAAAAGTGAGGAAAATGGAAAAAGAAAAAGGTAAATGTGTAGCAGCACAACCCTAGAATATGCCGTCCATTGTCCAAAATGCAATCTCGTTGTCTTCCAGGGGGGATAAGGGGGCGCTATTGGTAGAAAAACTGTGGTGTATACTTATGTGGAATATGAAAAAAATACAAATAATGGTGCACCAGTAATATAAAGTGAACTTCTACCTGGTAAGAATGTGTTAATCACACTCACCGAGTTTAGGTGTGTTGTATAGGCATATCCAGAGATCCACCGCTCTGTGCTGGATGGGACAAAAATGTATTCCTCCTCAAAGGTTTGTGTGCTGGTATTCCCCTGCCGATCGGAGGAAAGAAACAGGGAGATCCATGGTGTATTGTAGTCTATCTACAATGATTATTGGGACAAGTAAAGATGCAAAGTATTCTTCAATTTTATAAAAATTGTGGTTCGGGTTGATGAGAATCGAATTACTGGGAACAAAGCCCCGGAGCACGAAACGCGTTAGAATCCACCACTGGGAGACTTGGGCATTAAGCCAAAAAAACCTTTGAAGAGGAATACTGAACCATTTTGCTCACCCATCAGAGAAGCGTGTGGATCGCTGAGATGATGCATAATATACCAAACCACCTAAACACTATGAGGCAGAATAACACATTCGTTACAGTTACAAGTGCACTTTTAATTAACTGGCTCAGCACATATATTTAGTATCTTTCTATTCCACAGACAGATATACACCCACACGGTTTTCCTATGCGCTCCCCTTACCTGCAGAAGACACCGCAGGACCCCTCATTGGAAGGCAGTCTCAGGACTATAGGGCAGAAAGGAAACCTCTTAAACTCTAAATTTCTCTGTACCCAAGGGTCTGTGGGTTTATTCTTTAACAGGGATGTTGTCATTTACCTACCAGTGAATAAATCGGACATGTTTGTGGTGGACACAGGAGTTGAGCATGAGGTCGCTGGGCCAGCCAGTGTGGGACATTACACAGAGGATGGCTGTATGAATGTGCTGCCAAACACGGGGCTGGGGAGCAGGACCTGGCACGAAGGTACCCCACTAGGAATGCTGACTACACGGTTAGTTTTGGGTCCAAGGCGGGCTTCAGATACGCTCTGATTAAGGCATTTCCAATGTGCGTGTTTTGTAATAAAGAACGACCAGAATCGCCTGCCCTTGGTAGAGGGAACGGGGCGGAGGAGAATGGTGAGCTGCCATATTCAGAGAAAAGCATAATACATGTGAGGGGGTCCAGGACAGGAGACCACAGGACAAGTCATGGTGCCCACACATCGGGATTACAGGAGGGTGGGACGATGCTGGTCCAAGTGATGGAGACGGAGGCAGGTTGAGTTACCAGGGGGCCCACAGTGAGTACAAGAGAAGAGCAATAGAGCAGAGGAGGAGGGAGGCCACCAACACAGAGGGCGGGCAGCCAAAGGAGCAAAGAGAGCGCAACAGAGTGAGAGGGAGAGACCAGCCAAGAGAGAGAGTTGCAACCGGTGACTGGGAGAACTAGCAAAGACGAGAAAGCGAGTTGCAACAGAAGTGAGAGAGAGACAGCCAAGAAGACTGAGCCAGTCAAGGGAGAGTGCAACCGAGTGAGAGGAGACTAGTCAAAGAGAGAAGAGAGAACACAGAGGGGCAGCCAAGAGAGAAAAGAGAGTGCAAACAGAGTGAGAGGAGCTAGACAAGAACGAGGAGAGAGGACACAGAGAGAGAAGACAAGAAGAGAAGAGAGTGCACCAGAGTGAGAGGGAAGAGACGAGCAAGAAAGAGAGAGAGGGAACACAGAGAGAGAAGCCAAGAGAGAAGAAGAGAGTGCAACAGAGTGAGAGAGAACAGCCAAGAGAGAGCGCACCAACACACATAGAGGAATGACCAGCCAAGGAGACAAGAGGAGAGCAACAGAGTGAACGTGAGAACCAGCCATAAGAGTGAGACAGAGGCATCAAGAGAGAGAGAGAGAGACACCGAGTGAGGAGGCGATAGCCAAGAGGAAAGAGAGTGCAAACAGAGTGAGAGGAGAGCAGCCAAGAGAGAGACCAGGGAGAGAGGAGAGCAGCCAAGAAAGAGAGTGCAACAGAGTGCGATCCTGAGACCAGACAAGAGAGAGCAGTCAAGAAAATAGAGTGCAGCGAGGGAGCGGGAGACTAGCCAAAGATGGAGGAGGAAACACAGACGGGCTGGCAAGGAGAGAAAGAGAGCGCACAGGAATGGAGAGGATACCAGCCGAGAGAAGAACGCAACAAACTAGAGGGAGGGGAAAAGCCTGAGAGAGAGAGCAGTCAAGAGCAAGAGAGAACAGTCCAAGAGAATTAAAGAGTGCACAGAGGGATGAGAACACCAATGAGAGGGGGTTGTGACGGTAGGGGTAAATATGGCTGCTGTTAAGGAAAGGTTTTTTAAGCCGACAATTCCCCTTTACCTGTCAGTAATACAGTGTGTATGCTATATGTTTGATATGTCTAGCAAGCTGTATTGTAAAACCGGGTTCCCGCAGTTCAAGAGACCAGGGGGTTCAACGTGTTCTGAGCGGGAAAAAGTTTCTAAGATTGCCCTGCGACCTTTCCTGAACTCAGGTATGAGAAGGAGGTAACAAAGGGAGGCAGGAGTTAGGCCCTGATGGTAATGGCTGCGGCAAGGGTGGAGCGAACCCGCTGAACGGCGCGGCAAGCGATAAGAATGATAAATTGATGCCTCGTCTCAGGTGTGCGGGTGCGTGTTCGCGCAGCTGCTGCACGGAGACACACCAAATTTGAAGTCGGCTGCTCGCTGATGTGTCACAGTGAGCGGTCTCGCCCAGATCTGTTGCCGTCATCTGGCCGCGCCCCCCCCCCCCCCCCCCGGACACGCCCCGCGCCAAACTAGCTGGCCAGCCTATGGGCGAGGGGGAAAATGCCAGCCAATCCCAGCCAGTTACAGGCGGTCAGTTAGTGGCAGTAGTTGGAGGTCCAGAATTATGAGCACAGAGTGTTCCAGTTTTTTTTTTGGTTGTGGGCTGATGAAGCGGGTGGTAAAATGCTTCAGACAGAGTGGGCGCAGAAACGGGGGGAAACTTCCTACGGTGTCGCGGCCTAGGTTATAGGGTATCCCCAGTTACCCCAGTTAGGCGTGAAGTGTTGTCTGTGGTAGGTACTGTGTGGAGTATATATGTTCCAATAAATGAAATTTGATAAACTCCTGTGTTCCTGTCTGGCGATATGATCACCGGTATAAGTCCTGGTAATCCCGTTGACAGAGACCAGACCAGAGAGAGAGAGAGAGAGAGAGAGTGAGCGAACCAGAATGGAGAGGTAGCAGAGAGACCAGCAGCCGAGAGGGAGCGTCAGAGAGAGAGACAACAAGAGTGAGAGGAACCAGCCAAGAGAGAGAGGGACCAGTGAGAGAGAAAGCGCAAGTAAAGAGATAGAGGGGAACAGAGAAGAGAGAGCAGAGATGTGAGAGCGAGGCACGCAGAGAGAGAGTCCAGCAAAGAGAGAGAGGGCAACAGGAGAGAGAGAGAAGCCAGCTGAGAGAGAACGGGCCAAGCAAAGAGTAGAGAGGGCAACAGAGAGAGAGAAGAAGAGAGTGAGAGAGAGGCCTGCCGGAGGAGAGTCGTCAGAGCGAGGACAGCCAGAGTGAGAGCCAAGCAGAAGCGGAGGAGAGTCTATCAGAAAGTGAGATTGGAGGCCAGCAGAGAAGAGGAGATTGAGGCCAGCAAAGTGAGAGGCCAGCAGAGAAGCGCGGTGAGTGGGGAGGCCAGCAAAGGATTGAGGAGAGAGTCTTAGAAAGTGAGGATTGAGGGCCAGCAGAGAGAGAGAGAGGCCAGCCAAAGTGGATGAGGCCAGCAGAGAGTGAGTGAGGGCCAGCAAAGAGGGGGAAGAGAGTCTATACCAGAGAATGAGAGAGTCAAGCAGAGAGAGAGAAGAGCGTAGTAAACAGCGTGTTATAGGGGTGGAAGGCAGGCGGAGGGGAGGTGTGGACAATCCCAGCTTAAAGAACAGTGGGGGTCAGGACTAAAGACAAAAGGGAACATATGAGGTCCTAAGTGTGAAGCGGCCTCTTCCGCAACAGACAGTTTCTGCCTTATGTGGGCAGACACAGATAGAAATAGGAAACAGATTGTGATTAGGCGAGGGGCAGAAACCACGGTACTTATATACACCCAAATCCCAACACAATGTGTAACCTTGGTATGTGATGAGTGCAGGGGGGGGGGGGGGGGAGAGGGACAGGGGAGAGGACGAGAGGGGGGAGGTGGGGGAGAGACAGAACGGAGGGACATGGGGGGGGAGAGACAGAGAGAGGGGACACAGAGGAGAGAGAGGAGAGACAGAAGGAACATGGGGGAAGAGACAGAGAGCGAGGCATGGGGGAGAGACTGA
The DNA here is from genome assembly GCA_036426205.1 of Ascaphus truei. Classification (NCBI taxonomy): domain Eukaryota; kingdom Metazoa; phylum Chordata; class Amphibia; order Anura; family Ascaphidae; genus Ascaphus; species Ascaphus truei. Next base: position 46,982 of record WSYH01002101.1, on the reverse strand, counting down.
GAGAGGGACATGGGGGAGAGGACAGAGGGAGGACAGAAAGAGAGAGGGGGATGGGGGGGGAGAGGTAGAGAGAGAGGGACACGGAGAGGAGAGATAGAAAGAGGGACCTGGGAGAGACAGAGAGAGGAGACAGGGGGGTAGGAGAGACAGAGAGAGAGGGGACAGGGGGGAGAGAGACGAAGTGACATGGGGGGGACAGATGAGAGGGACATGGGGGAAGGGGCAGAAGAGAGGGGACATGGGGGGGAGAGAAACAGGAGAGAGGGACCCATGGGAGAGGGAGAGAGAGGGGACATGGGGGGAGAGACAGAGAGAGGTTATCAGAGAGAAGACGGAGAAGAGGGACCACTGGGGGAGGGAGAGGGGGACCATGGGGAGAGACAGAAAGAAAGGGAATGGGGAGAGAGACAGCGGGAGATGAGAGGGACATGGGGGAGAAAGGAAACCAGTGAGCGGGGCAAGGAGGAGAGACAGAGGGGGAGGGGACATGGGGAGAAAACAGAGAGAGGGACATGGGGAGAGGCCAGAAAGAGAGAGGGACACGGGGAGAAGACGGGGAGAGGGAATGGGGAAGAGAAAAGAAAGAGAGGGACAGGGAGGACCGAGAGAGGGACAGGGGGGAGAGACCCCCAGGGAGAGAGGGACATGGGGGAGAGAAAGAGAGCGGGACATGGGGGAGAGACGAGAGGAGAGAGGGACATGGGGGTTAGAGGGAACAGCGAGGAGAGGGACATGGGGGAGAGACAGAGGAGGAGGGGACATGGGGTGAGACAGAGAGCGAGGGACATGGGAGGAGAAGAGAGAGGAGGAAATGGGGGGGAGAGAGAGGGACTTCGGAGAGAGAGACATGGGGGCGAGACAGAGAGAGAGAGAGAGAGGGACAGGGGAGAGAGAGACAGAAGAGAGGGACACTGGGCAGAGAGGACAGAGAGAGGGACAGGGGGAGAGGGACAGAGAGAGAGGGAATCAGAGAGACGACAGAGAGAGGGACACGGGGGAGGAGACAGGATGAGAGGGACCATGGGGAGAGACAGAGAGAGAGAGGGACATGGGGTGGAGACAGAGGGAGAGGGACAGGGGGGAGAGAGAGGGGAGAGGGACATGGGGGGGCGAGGATGGGAAGATCATGGGGGAGAAAACAGAGAGGGACATGGGGGGGAGAAAGAGAGAGGACATCGGAGAGGAGAACAGAGAGAGAAGGACATGGGGAGAGACGAGAGGAAAGAGGGATTATTGGGGGGGGAGCGGGCAGAGGAGGGGGGGGAGAGGAACACTGAGAGGAGTAGACAGCGAGAGAGGAGAGAGGGACATGGGGGAAAGAGACAGAGAGAGAAGGGACATGGGGGGGCGAGACGGAGGGGTGGGGGAGGACAAAGGGAGAGGGACATGGGGGCGGGAGACAGGAGAGGGAAATTTATACTCAAACTCCTCAATTTCGTTTTGAAACATAATGACTTTTTGTTCAAAGGTACTTTTTTCCACCAACTACAAGGGACTGTGATGGGCACGACATGTGCACCAACGTATGCCAATATTTACCTTGGATGGTGGGAGGAGACCAAAGTTATCATCCAAGACATGCACACACGTACACAGCACGTCGAACTGTGGTCTCGCTACATTGACGACGTGTTGTGTCTGTGGAGTGGAACAGTGGAAGAGTTTAACAACTTTGTGAAGGCTATGAACCAGAATGACCACAACTTGCGGCTTATCAGTGAAATTAACCAGGACAGAATAACTTTTCTGGACCTGGAAATTTTCAAAGATGAACAAGGGTTACTGCAATACACGGTTCATACCAAAACCACAGCCACCAATAATCTACTACTGTTCACAAGCCACCATCCAAAACCTCAAATTGAGGGAATCCCTGTGAGACAATTTTTAAGAGTAAAAAGAAACTGTTCCACCATCAAAGATTTTAAGAAGCAATCTGAGGTAATGAGCAAAAAATTCTTAAATACATCTTTGATGGTGGAACAGTTTCTTTTTACTCTTAAAATTGTCTCACAGGATTCCCTCAATTTGAGGTTTTGGATGGTGGCTTGTGAAACAGTAGTAGATTATTGGTGGCTGTGGTTTTGGTATGAACGTGTATTGCAGTAACCTTGTTCATCTTTGACAATTTCCAGGTCCAGAAAAGTTTATTGTCCTGGTTAATTTCACTGATAAGCGCAAGTTGTGGTCATTCTGGTTCATAGCCTTACAAAGTGTTAACTCTTCCACTGTTCCACTCCACAGACACAACACGTCGTCAATGTGCGTAGACCAAGTTCGACGTGCGGTTGTACGTGTGTGCATTGTCTTGGATGATAACTTTGGTCTCTCCCCACATCAAGGTAAATATTGGCATACGTTGGTGCACAATGTCGGTGCCATCACCGCCCTTGTAGTTGGTGGAAAAAAGTACCTTTGAACAAAGTCATTATGTTTCAAAACGAAATGAGGAGTTTGAGGTTAAATTTAAGAATTTTTGCTCATTACCTCAGATTGCTCTTCTTAAAATCTTTGATGGTGGAACAGTTTTTTTTACTCTTAAAAATTGTCTCACAGGGATTCCTCAATTTGAGGTGTTGGATGGTGGCTTGTGACAGTATAGATTATTGGTGGCTGGTGTGGTTTTGGTATGAACGCGTGTATTGCAGTAACCCTGTTCATTTTTGAAATTTCCAGGTCCAGAAAAGTTATTCTGTCCTGGTTAATTTCACTGATAAGACGCAGCAAGTTGTGGTCATTCGGTTCATAGCCTTCACAAAGTGTTAAACTCTCCACTGTTCCACCTCCACAGAAAAACAACGTCGTCAATGTACGCGAGACCACAGTTCGACGTGTGTGTACGTGTTGCATGTCTTGGATGATAACTTGGTCTCCTCCTCACACCATCCAAGGTAAATATTGGCATACGTTGGTGCACATGTCGTGAATCACAGTCCCTTGAGTTGGTGGAAAAAAGTACCTTTGAACAAAAAGTCATATATGTTTCAAAACGAATGAGGAGTTTGAGTATAAATTCATTATGTTTTAGATACTCAGAACTTCTAGCTCTTAGAAAATGTGACACAGCCAATCCCACTGGATGTTGTATACTAGTATACAGAGATTCATATCTATGATGCTAGAAATGATTTTAGAGATCTGTACAGTGGTATCTAGTGTGTGGGAAGGGAGGCTGGTACATATGGTCTCAGGACTTGATCTAAGTAAGTACTAGGTGTTCATAAGAGACTCAATCCCGGAAACAATCGGTCTTCCTGGGGGATTCTTTGCGTTTTTATGGAGTTTCGGTATGCTTAGAATGTGGCTACTTTTGGCTTCTCAACCAACATGTATTTAAATTCCTGCTGTGATATCAACTTTACTATCTAGGCCTTCCTGTAAGATTTTCCGAGGTCTTTAAAGTAGGGTGATAGTTGGATCAGTGGTAGTACTTCATAGCAGCTCTTTGTCACTAAGTAGCCTAACTCATCTTAAAACATATCTTTTTCTTCCAAAATAACAATGTTTCCCCCTTTATCAGAGGGTTTGATTATGATCCCCTTTAGTTCTGTTAGTTTTCTTTTAAGGCAACTTTTTTCTTTTTTCTTTTTTTGTCTATTCTCCTGTCCCCCCTTGAGGACATTATTGTGTAACACCTGGTTACTATTTGAGAAACATACTGATATTAGTATCTGAGCTTATTGATGGTGTAAATCGACTTTTTGGTTTGAGGGTAGTGAAGGGCCATGGCCAGGTACTTTGTTGATCATCCTCTAATGACATAGAGGGTTCTAAGTATTCGCAATCTTGATAATCTGCTAGTCTAGAAATTCCTGGGTGGGTCAATGTTTCCCTTCTTTTATGGAATTTCTTTAGAGCTAGTTTCCGGCCTCCGCAAAGAGGTTCATCTCTTTGACCCAATTAAACCCATCAAAATTACATGATGGAGTAAATGACAGGCGTTTTTTTAAGGACCTGTTCTGTAGGGGTGTGGTGTGAGGGTGATGTTGTTAAATTAATCATTGTAGTTCATTTTGATCTTTTATTGGGGCTGGCGATAATGCCTCTCCAATTCCTCCCTCTGCCCCTGTATCCCCAATCTCTCTGTTTCTTAGTTTTTCCCTTGCCTCGTTGGTTTTTCGCCCCTTCCTCTCTGACCCCCACCTGCCCATCCTTCCCGTAGTATCTCTAAAAAAGACGGGGATTGTATTGGCCGTAAAAGAAAAATTGATGAGCAGATTTTAAATTGACAGGGGGTGATAGTATTCCCCCATTTTGAATTATCAAATGATATCCTGTATAGGGTGAATAGGCAGACCAGAAGATATTGTTCCCGAGGCGTTTGTTAAATCTATGTTCATCTAGCCCATACTGTCCTTGGGGGGGTCACCTGGGCAGGGATAAAAAACATTGGACAGTATTCGTCCGCGATTCTATTGACAGGGATGCATAGGATATGCTAAGTTATAGATGTTGCGGCCTGTCCGGAGTGCCAGCTACGTCCAAAGGGACAAAAACCAGCCCCTTTGGTGCCTCTACCCTTGGGTCAGTTCCTTTGAGAGGATTGGGTAGACTTGGTAGGACCTCTAGAACCTTCTGCGAAAGGACACAGGTTTATTCTGTAATAGTTGATTATGCACACGAAGATCCTGAGCGTTCCCCTGAGACCAGCAACGGCGAGCAAGTAGCCCAACAAGTTTTGGAGCGTTCTCACGTGTTGGAATCTTCCCCAGGTTATGTTGAACTAGACAGCCAAGGTACAAAGTGTTATGGTTAAACTGATGCAGGAGTCTTAAAATTACTAGAGGTCAGGAACTGTTAGGCATCGGTCTACTAAACACAAGACTGACGGATTGGTTGGAAGCTTTAAACCGAACTCTAAAAGGGATGCTGAGGAAATTTGTAGATTCAGAGAGAGGTCTGAGATGGTACTTCTCCCTTTTCTCTGCTGTTTGCAGTGCGGGAAGTTCCCCAGGCTCCACGGGATTCTCTCCATTTGAATACTCTATGGCAACCAACCCCGGGGATCCTAGACCTCCTAAAGGGTCCTGGGAGGAACACGGTTCCCCTTCTAAGAATACCCTGCACAAATGTAACTAGACCTTAGGAAGCGCCTAATGTGGTCGGCCATTTTGCCGGGAGAATCTTAGATCAGCCCAGGATGTCAAGAGAGAGACATTACAATCAGGACATGCTACGCATGAGAGGTTATCACCCGGGAGACCAGGTGATGTTTATTATTACCCAGATTGCGAGGAGTAAAACTCCTGGCCCAAAGGCAGGGCCCATTTGAAGTACTCCGCCCGCCACGGGTGATGGTGAGATACGGGATCGCTCAACCAGTGGTCCAGGAAGGGTAAAATCATTACCATGTGAATTTGCTGTGAAACCTGGAAGTGCAGCGGTCTCTACTTCATTACCGGGGTGGGGAAGAGAAAACGGACTTGGGTCCTCAGCCCCCACGGGGAGAACATCGTGGGGGGACGATAAAATCCCAATGGGTAAACAGCTGTCCTCTGAACAAAAAAGTGGGACTTGTTAGCAATAATTACACATTCCATGATGTTTTTTCTGATTTACCAGGGCAAAACAACTTATTTCACATGCGATCGAGACAGCACCTGGAGAAAAGTACGTTCCCGTCGCGTTATAGGTTTGCCTGAAAGAGTAGGGCCGCTTCGGTAGAGAAGGATGGTACAGAAATGTTAACAAAGGAGTGATGAGATGAATCATGCAGTGAGAGTGTAAGTCACACATATGGTCCCTAAACCCGATGGGAAGGATAAGATTTTTGTTGGGACTCCCGAAAGGTCAATCTGCGTGTTATCCAAGTTTGACGCATATCCGATGCCAAGGGTGGACACAATTAATTGACCGCCCTTGTAACGCGGATTTATATCCACGCTGGACGTAACCAAAAGGATACTGGCAAATAACCGTAGAGTAAAAGTCAAGTAGGCAAAAAGGCCTTTGCCACTCCCATGCGGTTATACCAGTTTGTAACAATGCACATTTGGACTGATATGGAGACCCAGACCACATTTCAGAGACTCATGGATAAGGTGCTGAGACCCTATAGGACTTATGCCGGAGCCTAACCTAGATGACATTGTCATTTATAGTAAACACTGGCGGGCCCATCTAAATAGGCTGAAAGTGGGCCCGCAAATCTCTAATGAGAGAGGGCAGGGGTCACAGCCAACCCTAAGAAATGTGCCTTGGGTAAGGCAGACCAAAATACTAGGGATGCAGTGGGAGGTGGAAAAGTAAGAGCCACTAGCCGACAAGGTAGTTTCCCCTGAAGAAGACCCGACCCCCCAAACAAAAACGCAAGTACACTCTCTGCTGGGTTTAGCAGGATACTAACAGCGGTTCATCCGAACTAATCGGAAGTGGAAGGCCCCTTTAAAGACCTCACAAAAAGGGTTGCCCTCCATCTGTCACATAGGATGCTCGAGGGATAGTGTCAGAGAGTTGAGTGTCAGAGGACATTTGAGGACACAAAAAAAATAAGGTGCTATCAGAGGGTCCCGTCTTAGAAAGCCCAGATATTCAACAGGCCTTTTGTAGTGCAAAACGGATGCATCAAGAGATAGGGCTAGGGCGTGTGTCACAACAGTTTGAGGGAGTTGAACACCCTATCCTTTTCCTGAGTAGGAAATTGTTCCCGAGGGAAAAAAAACTACTCAGTGATTTGAGAAGGAGGACCTCGCCGTAAAGTGGGCAATCGAGACCTTTAAGGCATTACCTGGAGGAGAGTCACTTGAACCTATGTGACGGACCATGCTCCACTGAAGTGGTTAAATAGTATGAAAGATTCCATGCTAGATTAAACTAGGTGGTATATGGCCTCCAACCCTTCTCATTTGAGATTCAGCACAGGCCGGGAAAGAGAGAACGCAAATGCTGATTTCTATTCTAGAGAAGGGGGGATGGCGGGCTTCAGCCGTGCGTAGCCCCAGCCACACACAAACAGCGGGAGGAATGTGACAGGGTAAATAAAAGCCACAGCTACCTATGCCTGGCAGACATGTTTAGTCTGCAGAGTACAGCAGTGATGAGGTTAACTTCAGTGGGAAGCTCATGGCAATTAGTTGGATCCCAGTGCTTAATCAAAGGTTGTGTTAAAAAACCCAAGGATGTGCACACCTGCAGGCTAGCTGGTCAGGAGACAGGAGGAGTTACTTGGAGGGATGACTGATAAGAAGGTTGTTTGCAAAGTACATGGTTAGGAACTGTTTGGTGTCCGGCATGTTGAGAGAAACGCTTTGTTTGCCATGCTAAGAGAAAACTGCTTGTTTGCCACGCTGAAGATACAATTTTGTTTGGGTCTGCTGAAAGAGAAGCTATTGTGTTTGGGTACTGTATTTTTTTTAAGGCTAAATAAATAAAGCCTTGTCAAGACCCCGCGTGTTTAGTTGCATGTACCCTGAACAACAGTCACTCATTGAAAGGCAGAGTCATTCATGAAAGGCCGTCTCACTCATTGGAAGGCGTTACATATCATCGAAGGCAGGTATCACTCATTGGAAGGTAGTCTCACTCATTGGAAGACAGAGTCCCTCATTGGAAGGTAGTTTCAATCATAGAAAGCAGAGCTCTCACTCATTGGAAGAACGAGGTCTACATTAGAAGACAGGGTCACGTCATTGGAAGTGCTGTTCACTCATTAAAGGTAGTCTCACTATTGGAAGGCAGTTCTCACTCATTGGAAGGCGTATCACTCATTTAAAGGTGTCTCACACATGAAAGGTAGTCTCCACTCATGAAAGGTAGCTCACTTATTGGAAGGCAGTCTCATGCATGGGAAAGGCAGTCTCACACATGAACAGGTTAGTCTCACTCATAGAACGTCTTCATCATTGGATAAGCCATTCCACATTCATTGGAGGGCATGATCACTCATTGAAAGGCAGTATCACCATTGGAAGGCGTCTCATTCTTGAAGGAGCCCCACTCATTGGAAAGCAAGTCTCACTCATTGGAAGAAGAGTACTCATAAAGACGAAGGCAGAGTTACTTCATTGGAACAGGCAAGAGTATCGACTCATTGGAAACCAGTACACTCATTGGAGGTAGTCTCACTCATTGGAGACACATATCACTCATGGAGGCAGGGACTCATTGGAAGGCAGTCTCACTCATTGGAAGGCAACAGTTGCTTCATTGGAAGGCACGAGTGCTCGCTCATTGAAGCGTCGTCGCTTGGAAGGCAGTGTCACTCATTGAAGGCAGTCTCACTTATGTGAAAGGCAATCTCACTTATTGAAAGGCAGTCTGATTCTTGGGAACCATTCACACTCGTTGGAGGGCAGAGTATCACTCATTGAAACGCAGTAGTCCCACTCATTGAAGCCATTCACACTCATTGGGAAGGCCGCCTCAACTATTAGAAGGGAAGGGTTCATCATTGGAAGGCAATATCACTCATGTTGAAAGCAGTGTCTCTCATTGGGAAGGCAGTCTCACTCATTGGAAGGGCAGGCTCACTCATTGGAAGGCAGTGTCACTCATGTGGAAGGCCGAGTGACTAATTTGGAAGCCATTCACACCTCATTAGAAGCAGTATCCCTATGGAAGGCATGAGTGTCACACTTGGAGGCAGGACCAGGGTCCACTCATTGGAATTTAGTGGTCACACAATTGGAAGGTAGTGTCAAGCATTGGAAGGCGTCCAGTCATGGAAGGCAGTGTCATCTGGAAGGTAGTTCACTCATTGGAAGGCAGTCTCCCTGACGAGGCAGGTTCCCTGACACTAGGTGGCAGAAACCTTCAAATATAATTTCTCTGTACGCCAATGTCCTTGTCGGGTTTTTAGTCTGTACACAGGATGTTTTAATTACCTCCCCAGTGAATGCATTCAGAATGTTTTGGTTGTGGACACAGGGTGAGGTCGGTCATTGGGCAGCAGCAGGGTGGAGCATTACAATGAGGAATGGCGTATGAATGTGCTGCCAACACACAGGGCTGGGGAAGCAGTGGCCTGGGACGGGTACCACTCTGGAATGCTAGCTCCGCGTTTGGGTCTAAGTCGGAGCTTCAGGATAATCGCTCTGATTAAGGCATTCCCAGTGGAGTGTAAAAAGAGAGGCCAAAACAAATTGCTTCCCTTCTGGGGGGAACGGGGAGGATGGAGGAAATGGTGAGCTTCACAATATTCGAGAAAGCAGAAACAACTGGAGGGGTTCAGGACCGGAGACCCAGGGACCAAGTATGGTGCCCACACATCGGGGATTTACAGGAGGTGGGACGACGAGCTGGTCCAGTGATGGTATGACTGAGGAGGTGAGTTTGTCAGGGGCCCAGTGAGATAAGAGATGAGCTGAGCATACATGAGCGAGGAGGAGAACACGAGAGCGAGGGAAGGCCAAGCAGAGAGAAAGAGAGCCTGAAGCAGCGTCTTATGGGGGGACCACGAGCGCAAGAGAGAGACAGAGAGAGGGAGGACTGGCCAAGAAAGAGAGGGTGTAACACGTCATATAGAACAGAGAGGCAGCCAAGATCGAGAAAGAGATGAACAGAGTGAGAGGAGCACGACCGAAGAGCACAACACATCAAGAGAACCAGCCCGAGGGAGAAAGAAAGCAAACAGAGTGAGAAGACCCAGCCAAGAGGAGATAGGATAGAGAGAGCAGCCATATTATCAGGGTGGATCAGCACTGTCTTTTGGTCCCAGACATATCCCCTCCCCGTTAATGGATCTGTACATAGCTGTCCATTTATGATCGGTGTCACTTCGAGTGCTCTACACACCGAGACAATGCAGAGGAAGGATAAACAATCCCCCCACCAGGACAAGTTCCCTGTCCCGAAGAGCTTACAATTCGAAGTGGGAGTAAGCGCCCGAGGCTAAACATCAAAATGTCAAGGAGGGGCAGAGGTGATATTACAGTAAAGAGAACGGAGGGGAAAACGTGTATAGCGAACTGGGTCTGGCACGTTATGTACTGGGCGGCAAAACGCTGAGAAAAATGAACCATGTCATTTAGGCCTGTCAAGGTCTCATTGATTGGAATGGCAGTCACTAGTTGGAATGGTAGGGTCAAACAATTAAGCGGTGCGTCTCACTTATTGGAAGGTCGTTCTTACTTCATGAAGGCGGATTGGGTCGCACTCATTGGAATGGCTAGTTTACTAATCTGGAAAGGCAGTCTCAATCATTTGAAGGCAAAGTATATGTGGTTGAAAGGCAGTTTCAGTCAGTGCAAAGGCACAAGTCTCATCAGTTGAAAGGCAATTGATGTCTCGTCATGAAAGGCAGGTCAGTCATTGAAAGGCACAGTCTTCTCGTCATTGGAAGTCATTAACACTAATTGAAGGGCAGTATCACCGTTGAAAGTAGTCCCGTCATGGAAATACCAGTCACACTCATTGGAGACCAGGGGTCGCCATTGGAAAGGCAAGCTCACTCATAGGAAGGCAGACTACTTATAGGAAGGCAGTCTCTAATTGGAAGGCAGGGCACCATTGGAAGGCAGGGCACTAATTGGAAGGTAGTCTCACTAATTGGAAGGCAGTCTTTGAACATAGAAGGCGGGGTCACTGGTCAATCATAGGAAGGCCGTGTAACGCGATTGGAAAGGCACCAGGCCAGTCTCATCATAGGAAAGCCAGTCACTAACTGGAGGGCAGTTCTCACTAATTGGAAGGCAGTCTCACTCTCGGAGGCAGACTCACGCATTGAAAGAAAAGTGGGTACCGGGCGCTCCTACAAATGTATCTCTAATTATGTAGAGCAAGACAAAGAAACACGAGTGCAATTGCTTCTCAATAGGTGAGATTACTTATAAGCGCAGTGGGGAAAACTTATAAATCGCTTGCAACATTCACCAAAAGTGAGGAAAATGGAAAAAGAAAAAGGTAAATGTGTAGCAGCACAACCCTAGAATATGCCGTCCATTGTCCAAAATGCAATCTCGTTGTCTTCCAGGGGGGATAAGGGGGCGCTATTGGTAGAAAAACTGTGGTGTATACTTATGTGGAATATGAAAAAAATACAAATAATGGTGCACCAGTAATATAAAGTGAACTTCTACCTGGTAAGAATGTGTTAATCACACTCACCGAGTTTAGGTGTGTTGTATAGGCATATCCAGAGATCCACCGCTCTGTGCTGGATGGGACAAAAATGTATTCCTCCTCAAAGGTTTGTGTGCTGGTATTCCCCTGCCGATCGGAGGAAAGAAACAGGGAGATCCATGGTGTATTGTAGTCTATCTACAATGATTATTGGGACAAGTAAAGATGCAAAGTATTCTTCAATTTTATAAAAATTGTGGTTCGGGTTGATGAGAATCGAATTACTGGGAACAAAGCCCCGGAGCACGAAACGCGTTAGAATCCACCACTGGGAGACTTGGGCATTAAGCCAAAAAAACCTTTGAAGAGGAATACTGAACCATTTTGCTCACCCATCAGAGAAGCGTGTGGATCGCTGAGATGATGCATAATATACCAAACCACCTAAACACTATGAGGCAGAATAACACATTCGTTACAGTTACAAGTGCACTTTTAATTAACTGGCTCAGCACATATATTTAGTATCTTTCTATTCCACAGACAGATATACACCCACACGGTTTTCCTATGCGCTCCCCTTACCTGCAGAAGACACCGCAGGACCCCTCATTGGAAGGCAGTCTCAGGACTATAGGGCAGAAAGGAAACCTCTTAAACTCTAAATTTCTCTGTACCCAAGGGTCTGTGGGTTTATTCTTTAACAGGGATGTTGTCATTTACCTACCAGTGAATAAATCGGACATGTTTGTGGTGGACACAGGAGTTGAGCATGAGGTCGCTGGGCCAGCCAGTGTGGGACATTACACAGAGGATGGCTGTATGAATGTGCTGCCAAACACGGGGCTGGGGAGCAGGACCTGGCACGAAGGTACCCCACTAGGAATGCTGACTACACGGTTAGTTTTGGGTCCAAGGCGGGCTTCAGATACGCTCTGATTAAGGCATTTCCAATGTGCGTGTTTTGTAATAAAGAACGACCAGAATCGCCTGCCCTTGGTAGAGGGAACGGGGCGGAGGAGAATGGTGAGCTGCCATATTCAGAGAAAAGCATAATACATGTGAGGGGGTCCAGGACAGGAGACCACAGGACAAGTCATGGTGCCCACACATCGGGATTACAGGAGGGTGGGACGATGCTGGTCCAAGTGATGGAGACGGAGGCAGGTTGAGTTACCAGGGGGCCCACAGTGAGTACAAGAGAAGAGCAATAGAGCAGAGGAGGAGGGAGGCCACCAACACAGAGGGCGGGCAGCCAAAGGAGCAAAGAGAGCGCAACAGAGTGAGAGGGAGAGACCAGCCAAGAGAGAGAGTTGCAACCGGTGACTGGGAGAACTAGCAAAGACGAGAAAGCGAGTTGCAACAGAAGTGAGAGAGAGACAGCCAAGAAGACTGAGCCAGTCAAGGGAGAGTGCAACCGAGTGAGAGGAGACTAGTCAAAGAGAGAAGAGAGAACACAGAGGGGCAGCCAAGAGAGAAAAGAGAGTGCAAACAGAGTGAGAGGAGCTAGACAAGAACGAGGAGAGAGGACACAGAGAGAGAAGACAAGAAGAGAAGAGAGTGCACCAGAGTGAGAGGGAAGAGACGAGCAAGAAAGAGAGAGAGGGAACACAGAGAGAGAAGCCAAGAGAGAAGAAGAGAGTGCAACAGAGTGAGAGAGAACAGCCAAGAGAGAGCGCACCAACACACATAGAGGAATGACCAGCCAAGGAGACAAGAGGAGAGCAACAGAGTGAACGTGAGAACCAGCCATAAGAGTGAGACAGAGGCATCAAGAGAGAGAGAGAGAGACACCGAGTGAGGAGGCGATAGCCAAGAGGAAAGAGAGTGCAAACAGAGTGAGAGGAGAGCAGCCAAGAGAGAGACCAGGGAGAGAGGAGAGCAGCCAAGAAAGAGAGTGCAACAGAGTGCGATCCTGAGACCAGACAAGAGAGAGCAGTCAAGAAAATAGAGTGCAGCGAGGGAGCGGGAGACTAGCCAAAGATGGAGGAGGAAACACAGACGGGCTGGCAAGGAGAGAAAGAGAGCGCACAGGAATGGAGAGGATACCAGCCGAGAGAAGAACGCAACAAACTAGAGGGAGGGGAAAAGCCTGAGAGAGAGAGCAGTCAAGAGCAAGAGAGAACAGTCCAAGAGAATTAAAGAGTGCACAGAGGGATGAGAACACCAATGAGAGGGGGTTGTGACGGTAGGGGTAAATATGGCTGCTGTTAAGGAAAGGTTTTTTAAGCCGACAATTCCCCTTTACCTGTCAGTAATACAGTGTGTATGCTATATGTTTGATATGTCTAGCAAGCTGTATTGTAAAACCGGGTTCCCGCAGTTCAAGAGACCAGGGGGTTCAACGTGTTCTGAGCGGGAAAAAGTTTCTAAGATTGCCCTGCGACCTTTCCTGAACTCAGGTATGAGAAGGAGGTAACAAAGGGAGGCAGGAGTTAGGCCCTGATGGTAATGGCTGCGGCAAGGGTGGAGCGAACCCGCTGAACGGCGCGGCAAGCGATAAGAATGATAAATTGATGCCTCGTCTCAGGTGTGCGGGTGCGTGTTCGCGCAGCTGCTGCACGGAGACACACCAAATTTGAAGTCGGCTGCTCGCTGATGTGTCACAGTGAGCGGTCTCGCCCAGATCTGTTGCCGTCATCTGGCCGCGCCCCCCCCCCCCCCCCCCGGACACGCCCCGCGCCAAACTAGCTGGCCAGCCTATGGGCGAGGGGGAAAATGCCAGCCAATCCCAGCCAGTTACAGGCGGTCAGTTAGTGGCAGTAGTTGGAGGTCCAGAATTATGAGCACAGAGTGTTCCAGTTTTTTTTTTGGTTGTGGGCTGATGAAGCGGGTGGTAAAATGCTTCAGACAGAGTGGGCGCAGAAACGGGGGGAAACTTCCTACGGTGTCGCGGCCTAGGTTATAGGGTATCCCCAGTTACCCCAGTTAGGCGTGAAGTGTTGTCTGTGGTAGGTACTGTGTGGAGTATATATGTTCCAATAAATGAAATTTGATAAACTCCTGTGTTCCTGTCTGGCGATATGATCACCGGTATAAGTCCTGGTAATCCCGTTGACAGAGACCAGACCAGAGAGAGAGAGAGAGAGAGAGAGTGAGCGAACCAGAATGGAGAGGTAGCAGAGAGACCAGCAGCCGAGAGGGAGCGTCAGAGAGAGAGACAACAAGAGTGAGAGGAACCAGCCAAGAGAGAGAGGGACCAGTGAGAGAGAAAGCGCAAGTAAAGAGATAGAGGGGAACAGAGAAGAGAGAGCAGAGATGTGAGAGCGAGGCACGCAGAGAGAGAGTCCAGCAAAGAGAGAGAGGGCAACAGGAGAGAGAGAGAAGCCAGCTGAGAGAGAACGGGCCAAGCAAAGAGTAGAGAGGGCAACAGAGAGAGAGAAGAAGAGAGTGAGAGAGAGGCCTGCCGGAGGAGAGTCGTCAGAGCGAGGACAGCCAGAGTGAGAGCCAAGCAGAAGCGGAGGAGAGTCTATCAGAAAGTGAGATTGGAGGCCAGCAGAGAAGAGGAGATTGAGGCCAGCAAAGTGAGAGGCCAGCAGAGAAGCGCGGTGAGTGGGGAGGCCAGCAAAGGATTGAGGAGAGAGTCTTAGAAAGTGAGGATTGAGGGCCAGCAGAGAGAGAGAGAGGCCAGCCAAAGTGGATGAGGCCAGCAGAGAGTGAGTGAGGGCCAGCAAAGAGGGGGAAGAGAGTCTATACCAGAGAATGAGAGAGTCAAGCAGAGAGAGAGAAGAGCGTAGTAAACAGCGTGTTATAGGGGTGGAAGGCAGGCGGAGGGGAGGTGTGGACAATCCCAGCTTAAAGAACAGTGGGGGTCAGGACTAAAGACAAAAGGGAACATATGAGGTCCTAAGTGTGAAGCGGCCTCTTCCGCAACAGACAGTTTCTGCCTTATGTGGGCAGACACAGATAGAAATAGGAAACAGATTGTGATTAGGCGAGGGGCAGAAACCACGGTACTTATATACACCCAAATCCCAACACAATGTGTAACCTTGGTATGTGATGAGTGCAGGGGGGGGGGGGGGGGAGAGGGACAGGGGAGAGGACGAGAGGGGGGAGGTGGGGGAGAGACAGAACGGAGGGACATGGGGGGGGAGAGACAGAGAGAGGGGACACAGAGGAGAGAGAGGAGAGACAGAAGGAACATGGGGGAAGAGACAGAGAGCGAGGCATGGGGGAGAGACTGAGAGAGGGACATGGGGGAGAGGACAGAGGGAGGACAGAAAGAGAGAGGGGGATGGGGGGGGAGAGGTAGAGAGAGAGGGACACGGAGAGGAGAGATAGAAAGAGGGACCTGGGAGAGACAGAGAGAGGAGACAGGGGGGTAGGAGAGACAGAGAGAGAGGGGACAGGGGGGAGAGAGACGAAGTGACATGGGGGGGACAGATGAGAGGGACATGGGGGAAGGGGCAGAAGAGAGGGGACATGGGGGGGAGAGAAACAGGAGAGAGGGACCCATGGGAGAGGGAGAGAGAGGGGACATGGGGGGAGAGACAGAGAGAGGTTATCAGAGAGAAGACGGAGAAGAGGGACCACTGGGGGAGGGAGAGGGGGACCATGGGGAGAGACAGAAAGAAAGGGAATGGGGAGAGAGACAGCGGGAGATGAGAGGGACATGGGGGAGAAAGGAAACCAGTGAGCGGGGCAAGGAGGAGAGACAGAGGGGGAGGGGACATGGGGAGAAAACAGAGAGAGGGACATGGGGAGAGGCCAGAAAGAGAGAGGGACACGGGGAGAAGACGGGGAGAGGGAATGGGGAAGAGAAAAGAAAGAGAGGGACAGGGAGGACCGAGAGAGGGACAGGGGGGAGAGACCCCCAGGGAGAGAGGGACATGGGGGAGAGAAAGAGAGCGGGACATGGGGGAGAGACGAGAGGAGAGAGGGACATGGGGGTTAGAGGGAACAGCGAGGAGAGGGACATGGGGGAGAGACAGAGGAGGAGGGGACATGGGGTGAGACAGAGAGCGAGGGACATGGGAGGAGAAGAGAGAGGAGGAAATGGGGGGGAGAGAGAGGGACTTCGGAGAGAGAGACATGGGGGCGAGACAGAGAGAGAGAGAGAGAGGGACAGGGGAGAGAGAGACAGAAGAGAGGGACACTGGGCAGAGAGGACAGAGAGAGGGACAGGGGGAGAGGGACAGAGAGAGAGGGAATCAGAGAGACGACAGAGAGAGGGACACGGGGGAGGAGACAGGATGAGAGGGACCATGGGGAGAGACAGAGAGAGAGAGGGACATGGGGTGGAGACAGAGGGAGAGGGACAGGGGGGAGAGAGAGGGGAGAGGGACATGGGGGGGCGAGGATGGGAAGATCATGGGGGAGAAAACAGAGAGGGACATGGGGGGGAGAAAGAGAGAGGACATCGGAGAGGAGAACAGAGAGAGAAGGACATGGGGAGAGACGAGAGGAAAGAGGGATTATTGGGGGGGGAGCGGGCAGAGGAGGGGGGGGAGAGGAACACTGAGAGGAGTAGACAGCGAGAGAGGAGAGAGGGACATGGGGGAAAGAGACAGAGAGAGAAGGGACATGGGGGGGCGAGACGGAGGGGTGGGGGAGGACAAAGGGAGAGGGACATGGGGGCGGGAGACAGGAGAGGGAAAGATTTTAAGAAGCAATCTGAGGTAATGAGCAAAAAATTCTTAAATAGGGGTTACAGCAAAAGCTGCATTAATAAAGCGTATAAACGCGCCAAACAATCAGACAGGAATACTTTACTGTATGGTAAAAAAGAGACAGAAAACCAACCAAGTCCAATTAGAATTATTTGCATATACAGTAAACAGTGGAGGGAAATTAGAAGAGTGATCAACAAGCACTGGCATATCCTTCTAGAGGATTAAATATATAGAAAAGTTGGTGAACGGCAGCGGTAGGTCTTCCGGTACTCGTGCAATGACCGGATTTCCTCACGCTTTGTACTCTCCTTGTTTCAGCTCTCGCCTTCCGCGCACGCGCTCTGGTCGTAGTGCTGTCCAAACTGGGATTGAGCTCTTACTCCTCTGTACGGTGGCCTGTATTGTCCAAAGTTCGTCAGACGCGTTTCGCATATTAGCTGAGGAAGTGAGTAAGAGCTCAATCCCAGTTTGGACAGCACTACGACCAGAGCGCATGCGCGTGCGCGGAAGGCGAGAGCTGAGACAAGGAGAGTACAAAGCGTGAGGAAATCCGGTCTGTGCACGAGTACCGGAAGACCTACCGCTGCCGTTCACCAACCCTCCTGCAACAACACCAAACCAACTGGAGCAGAATCCATCCTCTTCTCTATGCCATTATTTGTTGGCCGTTTGTAATACCCAGAAGTCCTCCCTACCACTATGGAAGATCCCCTATCCCTATGTAAGTGTGTTCCTAATATACATCTATATACTTGCTACTGTACTCTAACTACTCCTGATTGTGGTCCCCATTTCCATTTACATTACATGTGTCCCGGAGTCACAAGTGGAAGCAAGCGCCGGAGGATCCCCCCACTTTCTAAGATATGCTGGGATGCCACTGAGCCCATGTATCTATACTAGAGTGTCACTTACTGCACGCTGGTACACCATTTAACACCTTGATTACCACTGGTACTGCTATACATTTAATATCAAGCTATTGATACCTTGCATCATTATTAAACCATATATTGCTACATTCAGCAGGATAGCCTGATTTTCATACTACAACCCCACAGGGGTCTATCTCAGCGACTGTATACACACTGTACTTACGATTGGGTGTAATTTTTACACCTTGCATTTATTGCAAGATACACCCAGCATGTTTGGCTATTCTGGGGTTAATATACCTATGCTATTCGACAAACAGAGAAATCTATATATCGGATTTCCCACAGCACATCCCTTTAGGTTTTAATCACCTCTAATGTTTACCGAATTTAAATAAAAATGTATTATTTTGATTAGTAGAGTGCATCATTTAGGGATCTTTCCTCTCCCATTTCTGTACATGCTTTGTTGTCCCTGATAGCACCTCTCTAGATAGAAAAAATATTCTATAGCTAGATGCAAAGGCAACAATTTTGCTACCCCTCCCTCATTCGCAAGTCAAATTTATTACACCAACCCCTTATCGATATGTCTAGCAAGGACTGGGTCTTCCCTTTGCCTCTGGCGAAAGTCAGGGAGGTATAGGTCTGGTAAATTTCCAGGGCCCATATCCCCCTCCCTCTGGCCATCCCCAGCCATCCCTTGTGACCTCTGGTTACTAGAATGGTCACCTTGAGACCCAGATTTCTGCAACCAGTCCTGTTTGTCGGAGCGTCTTTGCTTCCGAGTCTTTGGAACCCGGTGTCGGCTGGGGAAAAGGTCTGCCGAGAAGGGGAACAGTTTGCCAGGGTTCTCCTGAGCCACCGAATAAGGCTCCTCGTGATAGACTGGAGCCATTAAGTCCGAAAAGAAAGGCCAGTCCCAGCCGAGCATAACGGGGGCAGGGAGCCAAAGAGCGACTCCTACTTCGAGGTAGGCCTCCTGACCTTTTACCTGTAGCCGGATTTTGGCTGTTGGATACCGTTTTACATCGCCGTGTATACATTCTATACTCCATGGGGAGTCAAAAGAACACACGTTAGGCGGTAACAGTTCCTGGAGGACCAGAGTTTTCCCAGAGCCCGAATCTACAAGGGCCTGGACGGTTTTTCCCCCAACCTTGCTGGAAGTAGCCAGGGCTTGTAATTTTCTCCAGTGAAGGCCGAGGCGACGGTCCTGCTGAATGAACAATCCATCAGTGGACAGTCCACCTACCGGTGGCCTTGTTCTCCACAGGTGGAACATGGAGAGGGTTCCCTAGCAGGAGGGGGCCCTGGATAGCCGCTGGACCGGATACTGGAGACCAGGCATCTGGTGGGTCTTGTGGGCGACGTCCTCGGAAGTTCCTCTCATTGTGCGACGAGCCGACATCAGGAAGGAGATGAGGGTCTCGGCGGGGACCAGCATTTGGACTCCGTCCTTGCTGGAACGACTGCTCCTTCCGTTGGACTTGGCGGTTGCGTATGGACGGGCCGTAAGTTCCCCGTTGATCCGACCTCGCTCTTTGGGCATCCGCAAGTGCCGGTGGAGTTGGATCCGTCGGGTCCAGGACACTCGCCTGCTCCTCAGCCCAAAGGAAGTTCTCCACGAGTCGGACCGCCAAAGCTAGGGTTTCAGCAGCGTGGCGTTTTACCCACGAGCGCGTGGAAGGGGGTATTATCTGTAGGAATTGTTCCAACACCACCTGCTCAAGAATTGCCTCTTTAGTGCACTCCTCGGGTTGTATGCAGCGCGTACACAAGTCCAATAACCGCTGAGCGAGGACCCGGGGTCTCATCTTAGCGGTGTACTTCATGTTCCGGAACTGCTGCTGGTAGGTCTCTGGGGTCAGACCTAAGCGATCCAGTATGGCGGCTTTTACTTGTCGGTAGTCCAATGCCTGATCTGCAGGGAGGCCCTGATATGAGACCTGGGCTTCTCCTGTGAGGAGCGGAGCCAAAGCAGTGGCCCAGCGATCTGCAGTCCAGGCCTGAGCTTCAGCAACCCTTTCAAATGTCAGTAAAAAAGCCTCTGGATCCTCGTTCGGAGCCATTTTCCTCAGGAGAACCGGGGGTTTGTTTGCAGGTTCTGGACTGGCAGACCCCTGGAATTGGGTCAGCAGCCTGGCTATCTGCTCATCCTGTGCTGCCTGTAGTCTTTCATCTCTCTCTGCTTGTAGCCGGACCTGCTCCTGCATTAACTGTCCCTGCTGTCTGGTCTGCTCGCACAGAAACTCTTTCAAAATTTCTTAAATTTTTCTCCTTGTTTGTGTGTGTGGCCCTTTTACTGCAGGGGCCTTTCATGCAACTACACACACGGGGTCTTGACAAGGCTTATTTATTTAGCCTTAAAAAAAACATACAGCTCACAAAACAAAATAGTTTCTCTTCAGCAGACAAAACAAAATTGCTTATCTTCAGCGTGGCAAACAAAGCAGTTTCTCTTTAGCATGGCAAACAAAGCAGTTTCTCTTCAACATACAGGACACAACAGTTCATAAACCATGTACTTTGCAAACAGACCTTCTATCAGTAATCTCTTCAGTAACTCACTCCTGTCTCCTGACCAGCTAGCCTGCATGTGTGCACATCCCGGGGTTTTTAACACACCTTGATTAGGCAGCTGGGATCCAACTAATTGCCACGAGCTTCCCAGCTGAAGTTAACCTCATCACTGCTGTACTGCAGACTAAACATATGTCTGCCAGGCATATAGCTGGTGGCTTTTATTTACCCTGTCACATTCCTCCCCTGTTAGTGTGTGGCTGGTGCTACGCACGGATGAAGCCCGACCATCCACCCCTTCTCTAGAATAGAAATCAGCATTTGCGTTCTCTTTTCCCGGCCTGAGCTGAATCTCAAATGAGAAGGGTTGGAAGGGTTGCCAGGCATATAGCTGGTGGCTTTTATTTACCCTGTCACAGTGACCCTGTTTTCTAATGAGTGACTCTTTTTTGCAATGAGTGAGACTACCTTTAAATGAGTGACACTGCCTTCCAATGAATGACTCTGCCTTCCAATGAGTGAGACTACCTTCCAATAAGTTAGACTGCCTTCCAATGAGTGAGACTGCCTTCCAATCAGTGAGACTGCCTTCCAATGAGTGAGACTGCCTTCCTATGAGTGAGACTGCCTTCCAATGAGTGAGACTGCCTTCTATTGAGTGATACTGCCTTTCAATGAGTCACTCAGCCTTCAAATAAGTGAGACTGCCTTCCAATGAGTGTTTATGGCTTCCAATGACAGAGACTGCCTTCCAATGAGTTACCCTGCCTTCCAATGAATGAGACTGCCTTCCAATGAGTTACCCTGCCTTCCAATGAGAGAGACT
>WSYH01002101.1:0-11771 GCA_036426205.1 Ascaphus truei | reverse complement strand
AAGTCTAGCAAGGCCAGAAGCTCACCCTTCAGAAGGAAGTCTAGCAATGAAGCCAGAAGATCACCCTTCAGAAGGAAGCCTAGCAAGGCCAGAAGCTCACCCTTCAGAAGGAAGAATAGCAGCAAGGCCAGAAGCTCACCCTTCAGAAGGAAGTCTAGCAAGGCCAGAAGCTCACCCTTCAGAAGGAAGTCTAGCAATGAAGCCAGAAGATCACCCTTCAGAAGGAAGCCTAGCAAGGCCAGAAGCTCACCCTTCAGAAGGAAGAATAGCAGCAAGGCCAGAAGCTCACCCTTCAGAAGGAAGTCTAGCAAGGCCAGAAGCTCACCCTTCAGAAGGAAGTCTAGCAACGCCAGAAGCTCACCCTTCAGAAGGAAGTCTAGCAAAGAAGCCAGAAGATCACCCTTCAGAAGGAAGTCTAGAAATGTAGCCAGAAGCTCAACCTTCAGAAGGAAGTCTAGCAATGTAGCCAGAAGCTCAACCTTCAGAAGGAAGTCTAGCAATGTAGCCAGAAGCTCATCCTTCAGAAAGAAGTCTAGCAAGGCCAGAAGCTCATCCTTCAGAAGGAAGTCTAGCAATGTAGCCAGAAGCTCACCCTTCAGAAGGAAGTCTAGCAATGTAGCCAGAAGCTCACCCTTCCACCTCCGCTTGAACGGATCTTGAGAACCTCCTCTAACTTGCCCTCACCTCCAGCTGGTAAGTCCCAGAGCAGGGATGCCGCCGCAACCCTCTGCTATTGTAACCCTACATGGGTAACAAAAAACTGGAACAACTAAGAAGTTAGAACTAACTTGGCCCAAGCTCAGCACCCTTATTTATAACCCCTCTCTGGAAGGTTCCAAAACATGCCAGAAACGACTTTCTGAGGGTCTCCAAGGGTTGCAAAGAAAACACATTTATTACAATGTGGCAAAACCTTTCATGTGTACACATAATCCCCGAGCAACTACCCTAAGAAAAGGATTTAACCCCTTAAATCCCAATAGATTCCAAAAGTTAACCTCCTACTCTTACCAACAGTAATGGACATTGAGGTTAAGGTTATGAGCTAAAATACAAATCAGGTGGCACAAACGTGGCCTAGGTTATTAAGAGGTGTAAAGTGGACCACTGAAGTCCTGTGATGGACGTCCCCTTCTTATTTATGGTGCCCTAATCCCTATTTATAAAACCTTTAATAAAATAGAAGTATTAAAAAAAAAATCTCTGATTCTCACCTCTCCCTCTGCAGAGATGCCATCCACGTGATCCAGTGGAACATCCGAGCCTTCATGGGCGTGAAGAACTGGCCCTGGATGAAGCTGTACTTCAAGATCAAGCCCCTATTGAAGAGTGCGGAGACTGAGAAGGAGATGGCGATCATGAAGGAGGAGTTCCATAGGCTGAAGGAAGCCCTGGAGAAGTCGGAGACCCGACGGAAGGAGCTGGAGGAGAAGATGGTGTCCCTGCTGCAGGAGAAGAATGATCTGCAGCTGCAAGTCCAGGCTGTGAGTGCCCGTCGCTGTGGTGGGGAAGGGGGCATTTGAAGGTTCAGAGAAGCCAGAGGACAGATTGGGACACATATTATTCATACAGTAGAACAGCCTCATGTCAATCCTAAGCCCATAACTCATGGTAGCCCGAGAGGAGCCCCATGAGCTAGGGAGCTAAGATGCGCCAAGAGGATTCCATCTTCCATGTGAATCCTTTTAAGAATTTCCATAAATTGTCCAGTTACTCTAAACAAATGAAACTTTATGGAGTGTGTTACTGTGAGAGCCAGCCGGAAATCAATAATGGCAATTATTTGTATATTCATCACAAAAATCACAGGACCATGTTTACTAAATAGTGCTTTACCATAAAACACATTCTGGCGCAGAAAGACACCTCAATTGAATGAGCCGTGGGGTGTATTCTGCTGCCGGAAGCGGTCCTATGGAAAAGCACTGCTTAGTAAACATGTTTCTGAGGGTATATCCAAGAGAAGGTTCTGGATGAGGAAGGTAGGCAGTTCAAAACGATCAGGCAGTAGAAAGGGAAGGGAGGCTGTAGATCTGAGTCTCCTACACATGGCTGGGTAAAGGTGATCCCTCTCACCGGCTGTCTATCCGTTATAAAGGTATTACCCATATCCCTTCTTCTCCTTCTTCAAGGAACAAGATAACCTGGCGGACTCGGACGAGCGGTGCGACCAGCTGATCAAGAACAAGATCCAGATGGAGGCCAAGCTGAAGGAGCAGACGGAGAGACTGGAGGATGAGGAAGAGATGAACTCCGAGCTGACCGCCAAGAAGAGGAAACTGGAGGACGAGTGCTCCGAGCTGAAGAAGGACATTGATGACCTTGAGCTGACCCTGGCCAAAGTAGAGAAGGAGAAGCATGCTATGGAGAACAAGGCGAGAAGCTTCCGTCTATCATCCACCCTCTAACACTCTCTCTCCCCCTCTTCCCTCCTTCTCACCTGACTAATTTTCCACCAACAGGTCAAGAATATGACTGAAGAGATGGCCGGTCTGGATGAGATTATCGCCAGACTGACCAAGGAGAAGAAAGCCCTTCAGGAGGCTCACCAGCAGACACTGGATGACCTCCAGGCTGAGGAGGACAAGGTCAATGTGCTGACCAAAGCCAAGGTCAAGCTGGAGCAGCAGGTGGACGATGTAAGTAGAAAAAGAGCTGGACTGCATCTTGGTTCTGACACCTTTTAATTGGGCCATTTAAAAGAAAAATGTGTTCAGAACCGATGTTATCCTGAAAAACAGGATCATTGAATATAATAACACACAGAGCGGTATAATAACACACAGAGCGATATAATAACACATAGAAATATAATAACTCGCAGAGAGATATAATAACACGCAGAGAGATATAATAACACGCAGAGAGATATAATAACACGCGGAGATATAATAACACGCAGAGAGATATAATAACACGCAGAGAGATATAAAACACGCAGATATAATAACATGCAGAGAGATATAATAACATGCAGAGAGATATAATAACACGCAGAGAGATATAATAACACGCAGAGAGATATAATACCCGCAAGATATATAATAACACGCAGAAGATATAATAACACGGACGATATAATAACAACTCAGAAGATATAACACGCATAAGATATAAGTAACACAGGAATATAATAACACGCAGAGATATAATAACGACGCAGAGAGATTATAACACGAGGAGATATAATAACACGCAAGATATATACACGAGAGAGATATAATAACAAGAGAGATATTAATAACTCCAGAGATATACAATAACACGCAGAGAGATATAATACAGCAGAAGATATAATCACACGGCAGAGATGATATAATACCACGCGAGAGATATAATAACAACCAGAGAGATATAATAACACGCAGAGACGATATAAAACACGCAGATTAATAACATGCGAGAATATAATAACATGCAGAGAGATCTAATAACACGCAGAGAGATAGAATAAACACGCGGAGATATAATACACGCAGAGAGATATAATAAACACCAGAGAGATAATAACCGCAGATATACATAACATGCAGAAGATATAAACACCAGATATATATAATAACACGCAGCAGAAGATTAATAACTCGCAGGGAGGATAATGCAGATATATAACACGCAGAGAGATATAATAAACGCAGGGAGATATATACACCAGATATAATAATAACACGCAGAGAGAATAAAAGCGAGATGTATTAATAACGCGCGACAGAGATATAATAACACGGCAAGAGATATAATAACAACTACACGGAGATTATACTACAAACGCAGAGATATAATAACGCGCAAAAGAAGAATATAATAACACGCGGAGATATAATAACACGCAGATATATACTAACCAGAGAGTATAGATAACATGCAGAGTATATAATAATACTCGCAGAGAGAATACAATAAACACCAGAGAGATATAATAACATGCAAGAGATATAAATAACACTCAGAGAGATATAATAACATGCGAATACATAACAACGCAGAAATATAATAACACTCAGAGAATAAAACCGCAGAGATATAATAACATGCAAGAGATATAGATAACACGCAGTAGAGATATAATAACACGCAGAGAGATATAATCCTATAACAGCAGAGAGATTACTAATACACGCAGAGAGAATATAATAACAGACACGAGAGATATAATAACACGCAGAGATAAGTAAGATAACACGCAGAGAATAATAACACGAATGGACTATAATAACACAGCGATGAATATAATAACCGCAGAGAGATATAATAACACGGAGATAACATAAACACGCAGAGAGATATATAACGGATAAGATAATAACACGCGGAGATATATACCACGGGATGTAAGAATTTAATAACACGCAGAGAGATATAAAACATGCAGGAGAGATATAATAACTCGCGAGAGATACAATAACCGCAAGAGATACTATAACACGCAGAGAGATATAATAGGCAAACACGCAAAGAGATTAATAACACGCAGAGGCGATAATATAACACGCAGAGCGATATAATAACAGGCAGACATATAATAACAGGTAGAGAGATATAATACATGCACAGAATATAATACACGCAAAGCGATATAATACATGCAAGCGATTTAAAACAGTTATCACGACGCAGATATATAATAACACAGCAGAGCGAATAATAAACGCAGCGTATATAATAGGGCAGAGTGATATAATAACACACAGAGATATAATAACACGCAAGCGTATATCTAATATGCAGGATGATTAATAACCCTCAAGCGATATAATAACAGAGCAATAAACTAACACGCAGAGAGATAATAGAAGCAAGATATATAATGCGCAAGAGATATAATAATGCGCAAGATATAATAATGCGCAAGATATAATAACACTGCAGAGAGATATAATAACACCGCAGAGAGATAATAAACACGCAAAGAGATATAAACACAGAGAGAGATATAATCACACGCAGGAGATATAATAACACCAGAGAGATATAATAACCAGAGAGAATATTAACACGAAGAGATATAGTAACACCAGAGAGAGTTAATAACACGACAGCGATATAAACATGCAGATGATATAATAACACACAGAGCAATATAATAACACGCAGTGAGATATAATAACATGCAGAGAGATATAATAACATGCAGTGAGATATAATAACATGCAGAGAGATATAATAACACGCAGAGCGATATAATAACACACAGAGAGATATAATAACACACAGAGCAATATAATAACATGCGGAGATATAATAAATCACACAGAGCGATCAATACGAAGATATAATAACACGCAGAATATAATACACACAGAGCGATATAATAACACGCAGAGATATAATAACACGCAGAGCGATATATAACACACAGAGAGATATAATAACACGCAGAGCGATATAAAACAACAGAGCGAATAATAACACGAGAGATTAATCACCAGAGCGATAATACACACAGAAGATTAATAACACCAGAGACAGATATAATAACACGCAGTGAGATAATAAAACACGCAGAGCGATATAATAACACACATAGAGATATAATAACAACACAGATCTGATATAATAAACACGCAGAGATATAATAACACCAGAGATGATATAATAACACCACAGAAGATATAAAACACGCATATCGATATAAATAACATGAAGCAAGAGATAAATAACACGCAGAGAGATATAATAACACACGAGATATAATAACACACAGATAATAATACACAGAAGGAGATATATAACACACAGAGCGTTAAATAATAACACACGCAGTGAGATATAATAACACCGAGCGATATAATAAACGCAGAGCATATAATAACACACAGAGCAATATATAACACGCAGAGCGATATTAATACACAGACATATAATACACACAGGAGAGTATAATAATCACGAGGATAATCAGCACGCAGAGCGATATAAATAACATCAATAACATGCGGAGAAGTATAATATTATTGATTATCTGATGTCACTAATGGAGTCATGATTGATGGCACACTTATGAAAATCATTTATTGATTGACCCGTAGGCTGAGAGAAGCAGCAGGTGTATTGATTATAGCTGGGAATTTGAATGATGTTACTAACGATGTCTGATGACTTGACCTCTGCAGCGGAAGGGTCACTGGAGCAGGAGAAAGAGTCGATTGGACCTGGAGCGATGTAAGAGGAAGCTGGAAGCGACTGATCTGACACTGGGAGATTTGATGGACGGAGAACGACAAGCAGCAGCTGAGAGAACTGAAGAAGTGAGTGACCATCTCCCAGACCCACCCCCCTCCCCCCCTCGGCGTCAGTGCCGCGCTCACTGCATCTTTCTCTCCTCCACCCCAGGAAAGATTTTGAGATCAATCAGCTGAATACGAGGATTGAGGATGAGCAGAACATGAGCATTCAGCTCCAGAAGAAGATGAAAGATCAGCAGGTAAGCCCCCATCTCCTGGCAGCGGGACCCTGACCGTACATCGGCAGCATTAGATGGTAAGGACTCCAGAGTTTCCCTTCCCTGTTTCATCCCTCATTCCTCCTCACCTCCTCTTCCAGGCCCGAATCGAGGAGCTGAGGAGGAGTTGGAAGCCGAAGGACGGCTCGGGCCAAGGTGAGAAGCTTCGGTCTGAGCTTTCTCGGTGAGCTGATGAGATCGGTGAGCGTCTGGAGGAGGCCGGAGGAGCCACCCTTGGTGCAGGTGGAGATGAACAAGAAGAGGGAGGCTGAGTTCCTGAAACTGAGGGGGACCTGGAAGGATGCCACCCTGACAGAGCCCAGCCTGGAGGCGGCCAGCGCCACGCTGAGGAAGAAGCACGCGACTCTGTGGCAGAGCTGAGCGAGCAGATAGACAATCTGCAGAGAGTTAAAACAGAAGCTGGAGAAAGAGAAGAGTGAATTCAAATTGGAACTGGCGATGTGGCCTCCACAATGGAGCAGGTCGTGAAAGCCAAGTAAGGGCGGCTGAAGGCCCAGCAGTACATGAAAAGGTGAGGGAGGCCGACAGGCTCAGTGGTCATAAAGCCAAGGTGAGGGGAGGCTGAAGGCCTCAGCAGGTCATGAAAGCCAAGGTGAGGGGAGGCTGAAGGCTCCAGGTCAGTGAAAGCAAAGTGAGAGGGTAGGGCTCTGAAGTGCCCACGGTCCTGAAAGCCAAGTGTGAGGGGAGGCTGAAGGCCCTCAGTAGGTCATGAAAGCCAAGGTGAGGGGAGGTCGCTAAGGCCCAGCACAGTCTAAAGCCAAGGTGAGGGGAGCTGAAGCTCACCAAGGTCATGAAAGCCAGTGAGGGGAGGTGAGACTCAACAGGTCGTGAAAGCCAAGTGAGGGGAGATTGAAGGCCCAGCGGCGTGGAAGGCAAGGTAGGGGAGCTGAAGAGCCTCACAGGGTCATGAAGCCAGGTGAGGGTAGGCTGAAGACTCAGCAGGTCGGTGAGGCCAAGGTGAGGGGAGGCTGAAGGACTCAGCAGGTCGTGAAGGCCAAGGTGAGGAGAGGCCGACGGCCTCAGCAGGTCGTGAAGGCCAAGGTGAGGGGGATGCTGTTCCCCGTGTTTCTCTCTCTTCTCTCACTGTTCTCTCTTCCTATCTCGCTGTTCTCTCTTTCTCTCGCTCTGTTCTCTTTTCTCTCTTCCTTTCTCACTTCTCTCGCTGTACGCTCTTCCTCTCTCTGTTCTCTCTTCTCTTCTCACCCTCCCCTTTTCTGTTCTCTATTCTCTCTTGCTCGGTCTTGATTTCCATCTATGCTCTGTTCTCTTTCCCTCTCGCTGTTCTCTCTCCCTCTGTTCTCTCTCCCTCTCGCTGTTCTCTCTCCCTCTCTGTTTTCCTTCTCTCTGTTCTCACTCCCTGTCTCTCCCCCTCGCTCTGTTCTCTCTCTTCTCTTCCTTTTCTGTTCTCTCTGCCTCTGCTCTCTCCCTCTTCTTTCTTTCTCCCTCGATCTCTTTCTCGTCTTTCTTCCCTCTCTCTCTGCTCTCATTTCTCTCTCTCTCTTGTGTCCCTCCTCATCCTCCTCTCCTTCTCTTGTCTCTCACGCTCTTTCTCTCATCCGCCCTCTCTCTGTTCTCTCCCCCTCTCTCTCTGTTCTCTCCCCCTCTCTCTCTGTTCTCTCCCCCCTCTCTGTTCTCTCTCCCTCTGTTCTCTCCCCCCTCTCTCTCTTTCTCTCCCCTCTGTTTTCCCTCTCCCTCTCTCTGTTCTCTCTCCCTCTCTCTCTGTTTTCTCCCTCTCTCTGTTTCTCTCTCCCTCTCTCTCTGTTCTCTCCCTCTCTCTGTTCCTCTCCCTCTCTCTGTTCTCTCCCTCTCTCTCTGTTCTCTCCCTCTCTCTCTGTTCTGTTTCTCTCCTCCTCTCTCTGTCTCTCCTCCGTCTCCTCGTCTTTCTCTCCTCCTCTCTCTGTTCTTCACTCCGTCCTCTCTCATCTGTTCTCCGTCGTGCCCCCCTCCCATCTCTCTCCTCTTCGTTCCTCAGTCTGTCAACCTCCTCTCGTTCTCTCCCCCCTCTCTGTTCTCTCCCCCCTCTCTCTCTGTTCTCTCTCTCTCTCTCTGTTCTCTCTCTCTCTCTGTTCCTCCTCCCTCTCTCTCTGTTCTCTCCCCCTCTCTCTCTGTTCTCTCTCCCTCTCTCTCTGTTCTCTCTCCCTCTGTTCTCTCTCCCTCTCTCCCTGTTCTCTCTCCGCTCATGTCTTGTCGGCTGTGTCTCGCAGGCTAACCTAGAGAAGATGTGCCGTACGCTAGAGGATCAGATGAATGAAACATCGCACAAAGTCTGAGAGACCAGAGAGCTGTGAATGAGCTGTCCACCCGCGCGCCAAGCTCAATGACTGAGAACGGTATGCGCGACCACACAAGGGACCACGCTGAGGTGTGGTGGAGAGAGGGGCAGGAAGGGCGCTGAGAGGGGGCAGGAGAGTGGGAGTGCTGTAGCGTGGCAGAGAGGGAGCGCTGAGCGGCAGGAGAGGGGAGCGCTGAGAGTGGGCAGGAGGGGTAGCGCTGAGCGGTAAGCAGAGAGGGGAGGCTGAGCGGCAATCAGGGGAGCGCTGAGCGGCAGGGAGAAGGGGAGCGCTGAGAGAGGGGCAGAGAGGGGAGTCGCTGAGCGGGCACGGTAGAGGGGGAGCGCTGAGCGGGGCAGAGAGGGAGCGCTGAGGCAGGCAGAAGGGGAGCCTGAGAGGAAGGGGACAGGAACGGGGAGCGCTTGAGGGGGTCAGGAGGGGAGCGCTGAGCGTGCAGGAGAGGGGAGCGCTGAGCGGCATGAGTGGGGCGCTGAGCGGGGCAGGAGGAGGGTGAGCCTGAGCGGGCAGGAGAGGGGAAGCCTGAGCGGGCAGGAGAGGGGAGCGCTGGAGCGGGCATGGAGAGGGGAGGCGCTGAAGTGTGGCAGGAGAGGGGGAGCGCTAGAGCGGGCAGGAGAGGGGAGCTGCTGACGGGGCAGGAAGGGGAGCGCTGAGCGTGCAGGAGAGGGAGCGCTGAGCTGGGAGGCAGGAGAGGGCATAGCGCTGAGCGGGCAGGAAGGGGAGCGCTGCGAGGGAGCCATGTCACCAGGGGGACGCTGATCGGGCAGGCAGAGGGAGCGCCTGAGCGGGCATGAGAGGGATCGCTGATAGGGGGCATGATAGGGAGCGTGAGGCGGGCAGAGAGGGGAGCGACATGAGCGTGGGCAGGAAGGATGGGTAGTCTCTGGAGCGGGCAATGAAGGTATGTGACGGAGGAGGGGTTCAGTGGAGGGGGATCGCTTAGCGGGCAGTGAGATGGGCTGAGCAGCGCTGAGAGGGGGCAGGAGAGGGAGCTGCGACGGAGGCAGGAGAGGGATCGTGAGCTGGGCCATTACAAGGTTAGCGCTGAGCTAAGCAGGAGAGGGGAGCGCTGAGAGGGGGCAGGAGAGGGGAGCGCTGAGCGGGCAGGAGAGGGGAGCCCTGAGCGGGGGCAGGAGAGGGGAGCGCTGAGCGGGCAGGAGAGGGCAGCCCTGAACGGGCAGGAGAGGGGAACCCTGAGAGGGGGCAGGAGAGGGGAGCGCTGAGAGGGGTCAGGAGAGGGATAATCACACACTGACCCATTACACACACTGACCCCGTTCCTGTGCATGTCCAGTTGATGGGGGAATATGTTGTGAATGGGATTCCCTCTTGCAGTAACTAATAAATTATCGGGTTTGGCGTTGGGTTGGCAGAAAGACCTGACTGAAATATAACTCTGTGGTCATCACTCCGTGTCACAGGGGAGCTGTCCCGCCGGCTGGATGAGAAGGAGTCACTGGTGTCACAGCTGACCCGCGGCAAACAGTCCTACACCCAACAGCTGGAAGATCTGAAGAGACAGCTGGAGGAGGAGACCAAGGTGCGTGAGTAACACAGAGTATTCAGTGTAAGTAAGGGAACAGCAGAGGGCGCTGCAGGACATGGTATTACAGTCTCTAGCCAGTGTCACCATGATGGGACCTTATTGCAAACTCCGGGTTTCATGGTACAATACCTTCCAACCCCTCTCTCTCCCCACAAGGCTAAGAACGCGCTGGCCCATGGCCTTCAGTCTGCCCGCCATGACTGTGACCTCCTGCGGGAGCAGTATGAGGAGGAGCAGGAGGCCAAGAGTGAGCTGCAGCGAGTGCTGTCCAA
Source organism: Ascaphus truei (assembly GCA_036426205.1). Classification (NCBI taxonomy): domain Eukaryota; kingdom Metazoa; phylum Chordata; class Amphibia; order Anura; family Ascaphidae; genus Ascaphus; species Ascaphus truei. The sequence continues at coordinate 1,202 of WSYH01002101.1, read as the reverse complement.
AGCCAACACTGAGGTGGCCCAGTGGAGGACCAAGTATGAGACGGACGCTATCCAGAGAACCGAGGAGCTGGAGGAGGCCAAGTGAGTATCCGGAGGCTAGGGACACCCCACTTATAGGAACGTCGCACTTGGAAGAACAGCCCACTTGGAAGAACACCCCACTTATAGGAACACCCCACTTATAGGAACACCCCACTTATAGGAACACCCCGCTTTGAAGAACACCCTGCTTTGAAGAACACTCCACTCGGAAGAACACCCAATTTATAATACACCTCCTGACAGCCCTAATCTGCCCCTTCTTATGGGAGGAGCACCGTTATAAGAACACACCGTGTCTTCCTTTAACATCACCTAACCCCGGCAGGAAGAAGCTGGCGCAGAGGCTGCAGGATGCTGAGGAGGCAGTAGAGGTCGTGAACGCCAAATGCTCGTCCCTGGAGAAGACCAAACACCGTCTGCAGAATGAGATGGAGGATTTGATGGTGGACCTGGAGCGGTCAAATGCTGCGGCCGCCGCACTGGACAAGAAGCAGAGGAACTTTGACAAGGTCAGTGTTGGAGACGCTGGGGAGGAGCAGGAGGGGGAATAGAGATGGTTCGAAGGGACCTTGACCATGCCTCATTCCCTCCACAGATCCTATCCGAGTGGAAGCAGAAGTTTGAGGAGTCCCAGCTGGAGCTGGAGTCCTCACAGAAGGAAGCTCGTTCCCTGAGCACCGAGCTCTTCAAGCTAAAGAACGCCTACGAGGAGTCTCTGGAACATCTGGAGACCTTCAAGAGAGAGAACAAGAACCTGCAAGGTGAGAGATCGGGGGAATCACAAGGGGGGGCATCTAATAATACCCCAGGAGTGTACCAACACAAGTTAAAAAAAACACACATACAGTATGTGCTTAGATTGCACACAGTGCTCTGAAGAGATGCCCGTCTCTGGACTTGAATAGGGCAAAGTATTACTATTTTATTTGAACAACTATTAGTATATGTATTCAAGGACATGAACTCTACACTGCCAGAGACTTTCTGCATTGCAGTGTCTTTGAGATGGTGCAAAGAAATCTTCGTGCTGTGTTGCGGGCACTTCTGGTTGCACGGTGGGGAGTGATTTCACTCTCTTCTTTTCCAGAGGAGATCTCGGACCTGACCGAGCAACTGGGGGAGAGCGGGAAGAGCATCCACGAGCTGGAGAAAGTGCGGAA